>MJUU01009176.1:392-26126 GCA_002080025.1 Modiolus philippinarum
TACCTATATTGAAGATGTGCATGTGGTAAGGATTTTGATTTTGGTTAATTTTTGTGAAAATTATAAATTGTTTAACTTAGTCATTTTTCGGTGATTTTGGAATAGTGGGTACATAGTTTGTCCGCGCAACTCCTCCTACAGTTTTAATGCTAGGAAGTTTTTATTTTGCAGATTATTTGTACCTATATTGAAGATGGGCGTGTGGTAAGGATTTTGATTTTGGTTAATTTTTGTGAAAATTATACATTGTTGAACTTAATCATTTTTCAGAGATTTTGTAATAGTGGGTACATAGTTTGTCCACGCAACTCCTCCTACAGTTTTGAAGCTAGGAAGTTTTTATATTGCAGATAATTTGTACTTATAATGAAGATTTGTATGTGGAAAGGATTTTGATTTTGATGCATTTTTGGAAAAAGATATACATTGTTGAACTTAGTCATTTTTTGGGTGAATTGTTAATAGAGGGTAGATAGATTGTCCTCACAAGTCCTACAGTTTTGGTGCTAGGAAGCTTTTATTTTACAGTTCATTTGTACCTATATTTAAGATGTGCATGTGGTATGTATTTTGATTTTTGTTCTCTTTTTTTCAAAAATATACATTGTTAAACTTTCTAATTTTTTTGGTGACTTAGTAAAAGCTGGTACATAGTTTATCTGTGCAACTCCTAGAGTAACATGTGTTTAGCGGGGGCATCAAATGTGTCTTACAGACACAAATATCATTACTAAAAAATCACAATTTGATTCAACCTTGCGAGGGGGCATGTCATCCTCTAGTTTTTCTGTGAAGGATGTATACTATTATCATGAAACTTTACATAAATACTCGTTAGGTTGTGAATAAACAAAAATCATAATAAAAATTTATCCAAGCCACCAACTTCATGCTTCACTGATCATGGAAAAAGGGGGGGGGGTATTCTGAGGTTTACCCTCAGGTTGAAGTTTTTTTTTCAGTGAAGGATTAATGCTATTATCATGAAACTTTATATAAATACACATTAGGGTATGATTAAACAAAAATCATAATAAAAATTTATCCTTTCTACCAACTTCATGCTTCACTGATCATTGAAAAAAGGGGGTAATATGAAGTTTACTTTTAGGATTAAGTTTTTTTTTCTGTGAAGGATATATGCTATTATCATGAAACTTTATATAAATACACATTGGGGTATGGTTAAAGAAAAATAATGATAAAAATTGACCCATGCCACCAACATCATGCTTCACTGATCATGGAGAAAGGGGATGATTTGAGGTTTATCCATAGGTTCTGTGAAGGTTTAAGCTATTATCATTAAACAACAATTAAATTAAATACTCATTGGGTATAATTAAACAGAAATCGTCAAAAAAATATATCCATGAAACCAGCTTCATGCCTGATCACGAAATATAGCATTGGTCAAAATAGTTGTGAGGCGGGGCATTGTGTCCGTTAGACACATATTCTTGTTTAAAAAATATTTGAAAATCTGATATTAAAAACATTGATAGTTGTCCATATATATCCTTTACCTTATTCCTGCAGGTGAATATGAAATAAAAATTTCTATATTTTACCCATTGTTATTCCAATTTCAAGCTGTAAAAATGATTTTTACAGCTTGAAATTTTAATATTAAATATTCATATACATGTACATTGCAGGGCCTAAACTTAAACTGCAAAGCATATTGTTCACCTTAGAAAAATCAAATACAAACCATTGTAAATATGAAATTTACACATGTCCAAGTTGTTAAACAAAAAGATTATGAAAAGTTCCTTTTCTTTTAGGTCGACATGTAGAATTTGCATACTTTGCACCGACCCAACCAAACATGTTGTTAACAGTATATAGTCAACCAAAACAGGTATTTATACATTGTAGATTTACTGTTAATACACTAAAATCATTATTTTAGAATGTATCAGTTATTTTGTAAATAAGCCATGATGACTATGAGAACAAGTAGAATTGGGTTCAGATAATCATTCATATCAATGAACAAATGAAAAGATATGGGTTAAATGTACATGGGATAAAATCCCTAGCTATAAATAAAAAGAATAATGCTTTTGTTGTTCTTCTTCCTCTTAAAGTCACCATGAGGCAACAATGAGCAAATACTTGAACCTTATAGTAAGTTCAAGATGGCCCATGGCACAGTCTTGAGCAGAATTCACTAGCTAGATGTCAAACAACGCTACACCCATTTCTATTCTCTTTTGGTCACGGATGTGGGATTGTCAGAATAAAAATGTAAAATATCGAACATAGTACTAGTACAAACAGTGTCAACAATTGCCCAACAGGGATCAGAAGACAATACAAATCTACAATTTTTCAAATGCTACAGAGTTATTTCCCTTGTATTGCTTAAATATAACTTTTCACTGGGGACATATACCAAACATATCTTTCTTTTCATTCGTAATCTAAACTCTAGACTCGCACTTCTCCCAAGTACATATACATTGTGGGAAAAAAACACTGAAAACACCTTTCAGCATTTTCTTCAAAATAAAATCTATTAATTTCTTTTTTTATTTCAGAGAAATCCGTCCAACCCAGCAGATGATAAAGGAATTATATGTGTATGGAACACAAATGAACCGTCCTATCCACAAAGGTTTGTTGTAACATATACGAGAAATGTTTAAATAATAAATTCAAAATGACTTTTGAAATGATAGTAGAAAATGAACCCTTACCATATTTATAGATATGATTCTGTAATGGATTTTTTTCAGGTCTGCACAATCCGGTTCTCCTGTAGTATGTAATTTTATACCAATAAAAAGCAATTTACATGGGATGATGTTTGGTTGAATCACTTCTCTTAATATTGTATGTAAAATAAATACATTTAAAGTATTATAATGACTTGAAGAAATATTAAATATTTCTCAGGGTATAACATTTTGTAACACTGTGTTCTTTATCATTGTAGAATTTTAGCTTGTGAATCTCAGCCTAGATGTTGCTGTTTTAGTCCATACAGAACAACATTAGCCTTTGCTGGCATGGTAAGAAATCCTTATGTATCGGGTTTGATTTTTGATGTTTAAGTCCTTACAGAACAACATTAGCCTTTGCTGGCATGGTAAGAAATCCTTGTGTATCAGGTTTGATTTTTGCTGTTTAAATCCATATAGAACAACTTTAGCCTTTGCTGGCATGGTAATACAAAATTTTTCTGTATCAGATTTTTGCTTTTAACTTAATCTTGTTTATTCCTACATTACCCTAAGAAAAAAAGAAGTTAAGGGGTATATTTACAAATCACTCTGTCTTTCCTGAAGTTTGTCCAAACCTTTTGTAAGTACAACTCTTCTTAAACCAATTCAAGGATTTTGATGACACTTTACACAAAGTCACGACATTTTATGTAGATATGAATAACAAAATACTGAGGTTACTGTTAATTTATTTTCTGCATATGCGCATTTCGACAACTTATGAAGGAGAGATCATTTGACTTTCCATTTATTTTTAAGGAAATGAAGTGCCCTGCTGTTCTTTTATGGCTTTGTCACAGTCATCTCTAGTTTAAAGATTTCTATCCAATAAAATAAAATAACAAATACCCTAGCTCTTAATGTAACCATTCAAACACCAGAAATTATTAGGGGAGAAATTGTACATATTTAATTATTTTTTGTTTGCCTATTATAGAATATGGTATTCAATATAGTAATGAGTGATTTGATTTGTATTAAAGGTAATAAAATTAAAGTTCACCTGTACACAAAGCTATTCTCAAGTATTTTAGTGTATAAATTTTGTATCCACAGGTTGATGGTTCTATATGTGCCTGGGATCTTAGAGAGTCCTCGTCACAACACAGATCTGTGGAGTTTGAGAATACACAACACCTAATTAGATTTCCTACTTATAATACAGGTAATTAGTATTGATTATACATTGTATAATAAAGGTTTTTTGGCAATAATTACCTCCCTTTTTATTTTACAGCTGGCACAGTGGAATCGGAGAATCAAATGATGTCAGTACAGCTTATTCAATTATCTCCCTTTTTACGTTACTACTGAAGTACCATTTAAGTCCCTTAATAATAATTACCTCCCTTTTAACATTACAGCTGGTGTACATAGTTGCCAACCTTTGAAAATGAAAAATCATGTCATGACATGACATGATAAACCAAAAAGCGTGTAAAAAAGTATGACATACTTTCTGATCCTTGTACAAATTTATATAAGAAAACCAACTCCCATTGTGTTCAACATTTGCCTGTTTTGCTAATTTTAGAACAATCTGACTAGGTACATATTCAAAACAATTGGTTGAATTTACAGGAAAGCAAGCCAAAAAGTTAGTAAAGAGTTTCTCAGCCTTAATTTTGCCCTTGATGATCCCATCATTCAACAAATTTTCTGTAGCTGATAAGAAGGAAATGGGCTTGGACCGATTTTGACAGATCAAGAGTTTAATTGAGCCCCAGCTTTTGTATATCTGACTAGATCTCTGTCTGTAAACAGGATAAATAATCCAATATAAATGGTCCCCCACTCCAAGATCACTTTCTTTTACTTTAAATCGTCAAACCCAGACTCCCAATTTTGTCTTGGTATCACAGATCCAGTACAAAAATATCGTTTTCTCTTTGCACTCATGTCTTAAGTCGAAGTAACCAACAAAGCAATTGAAACAATTCAAAATCATTTGATTGCCCGAAATCGAAGATTTGCAATTTTCCTTAGGCTCATGAAAAGTCTGGAGAATGACAGGAATCGATAGCCCTATTTACATCGAGTGTTGCAAAATCCAGAGAAACTCAAAAACTGTGATATCACTAATAATCAAAAATGTAAACAACAGCGTGTGAAGTTTGGAAAAGCATGTACACACAGTATGACAACGTGTGTAACACAAGAATATCATGTGAGTTGGCAACTATGCCGGTGTAATGGAATCAAAGAAAAAAGCTGTCCTTTAACAATAATTACCTCCCTTTTTACATTACAGCTGGTGTAGTGGAATCAGAGAACCATGTCAGTCCAGTTACTACAATAAATCCTGTGATAACATATTATGATGAGTAAGTGTTAGTTAAATATGTGTTGGTCTTGCAGATTTAAAGCTGAATAATAACTGAAAGTGACACAAAACTTCATTCACGAAGAAATCCTTATTATACTGATTTCCTTTAATGCTGTATGGTGCATATATATGTAGTGTATGAGCCAATAGGTGACTGTACTGATCAGACAACATTGTAGGAGCCTTTTCTTTGGGAATAAGGCCATGATTTACTTAGAAAATAACAGAAAAAAAACAACAAATACATATCTCTTTTTCAATGAGTCCAACCTAATTGGTTGGGGAAGTCCTAACTTGGTTGGAGCAAAATCATTTGTGTATGAGTTCAAGTTACTAAGAACATTTAGATTGATAAGAATATTACCTTTCGGCAATGACTGAAAAAATTCACCCTTTTCAGTCAATATTTGTTCAAAATATTTTAGATTTCAAAAGCTATTGATGAAAATCATCAACAACCTACATTTTGAACTTACATGATATTTTTGAAATGTTTTTTTTAGCTAACCTGACCCAAAGGGTCAGTATGAGCTATTGCCATCACTCGTCCGTCCGTTAAACTTTTCACATTTTCATCTTCTCCTCTGAAACCACTGAAGCAAATTCAACCAAACTTGACAGGAATGATGTATGGAAGGTCCTTTACAAAGATTGCTCATTTCGTTTCGATCCGACAAAAAACATGGCCGCCAGCGCGGAACTTAGGTTTTACATTGGACCCTATGGGAAAAATCACATTTTCATCTTCTTCTCTGAAACCACTAAAGCAAATTCAACCAAACTTTACAGGAATGATGTATGGAAGGTCCTTAACAATGATTGCTCATTTCGTTCCGATCCGACAAAAAACATGGCTGCCAGCACGGAACATGGTTTAACATTGGACCCCATGGGAAAATCACATTTTCATCTTCTGCTCTGAAACAGCTGAAGCAAATTCAACCAAACTTTACAGGAATGATGTATGGAAGGTCCTTTACAATGATTGCTCATTTTGTTTCAATCCGACAAAAAATATGGCCGCCAGCGCGGGACTTAGGTTTAACATTGGACCCTATGGGGAAAATCACATTTTCATCTTCTGCTCTGAAACCACTTAAGCAAATTTAACCAAACTTTACAGGAGTGATGTACTAAAGATCCTTAACAATGATTGCTCATTTCCTTCTGATCTGACGAAAAACATGGCCGCCAGCGCAGAACTTAGGTTTAACATTGGACCCTATGGGAAAAATCACCTTTTCATCTTCTACTCTTAAACCACTGAAGCAAATTCAACCAAACTTTACAGGAATGATGTACTAGAGGTCCTTAACAATGATTGCTCATTTCGTTTCAATCCAACAAAAAACATGGCCGCCAGCACGGAACATGGTTTAACATTGGACCCTATGGGAAAATTCACATTTTCTTCTTCTCCTTTGAAACCACTGAAGCAAATGCAACCAAACTTTACAGAAATGATGTACTAAAGGTCCTTAACAAAGATTGCTCATTTCTTTCCGATCCGATGAAGAACATGGCCGCCAGCACAGAACATAGTTTAACATTGGCCCTATGGGAAATTCACATTTTCATCTTCTCCTCTGAAACCACTGAAGCAAATTCTATCAAACTTAACAGGAATGATGTATGGAAGGTGTTTTACAAAGATTGCTCATTTCTTTCCGATCAGATAAAAAACATGGCAGCCAGCGCAGAACTAAGGTTTAACATTGGACCCTATGGAAAAAATTCACATTTTCTTCTTCTTCTCTGAAACCGCTGAAGCAAATTCAACCGAACTTTACAGGACTGATGTACTGATGGTCCTGAACAAAGATTGCTCATTTTGTTCTGATCTGATAAAAAACATGGCTGCCAGCACGGAAGATAATTTAACATTTGCCCTATGGGAAATTCACATTTTCATCTTCTCCTCTGAAACAACTGAAGCAAATTCAACCAAACTTTACAGGAATGATGTATGTAAGGTCCTTTACAAAGATTGCTCATTTCCTTCCGATCCGATAAAATACATTGCCCCCAGCGCGGAACTTAGGTTTTACATTGGACCCTATGGGAGAATTCACATTTTCTTCTTCCCCTCTGAAACCACTGAAGCAAATGCAACCAAACTTTACAGGAATGCATACCTGTCAACCTCCAATGACCCAAAATCTGGTCATGACCTGCATTGGATGGTAAAAAATCTGGTCATAACGCGTGACGAACTTTTTTATCCCAATTATTCTATTATAAATGTGCGACAGACTTTTTTCAATCCAGTTTATTTACTTATAGAGCAATTTATTTGCATACTGTAATACTCACTTACTACCTACTTATAAACAACAGACATGATAATTAAATTTCATGTCTATTGAATACCTTTGGCTTTGCTTCACCTTTTCTGATTAAGATTTTTACTTTGACCAAAACTGGGTATAATGTGTAAATTTTTAATTCTGATCTAAAATCGCTTTTAATTATGACCTAAAATCGCTTTTAATTCTGACCTAAAATCGTTGTTGATCATTGTAACTATCAGCAAAGTTGACTGTCTGATTTACTAATTACCAGGTCGCTTGATTTTACCAAACGCCCCAATCAAACTTTTATTTCCTCCGCAAACACTTGTAAAGCTTTTCCGTTTTGTGGGGTTGTCGCGTCGACGACATTGCTGGTCCAGAAATCGGTCTTTTCCATTGAGACGATGACATTCTCAGTACACTCAATGCGTGTAGTTATCTTAAATACGACTCCTAAAACTCCATAACGGCTTAATTATAACAATAGGAAACAGTATTTCAAACCGATGAAGTAAAAAAACACAAACCGGAAATGTAAATACGAACATTTAGACACAAAACGTTACCGGAAATCAAATCCGGGTGAACGCGGGTGACGACTTCGATTCTCGGGTTATTTAACAACCCGATCGGGTTACCGCATTTCATCGGGTGACGAGTGAAAATATCGGGTCTCACCCGCAGAAATCGGGTGAGTTGACAGGTATGGGAATGATGTACTAAAGGTCCTTAACAAAGATTGCTCATTTCGTTCCGATGCGATAAAAAACATGGCCGCCAGCACAGAACATAGTTTAACATTGGCCCTATTGGAAATTCACATTTTCATCTTCTCCTCTGAAACCACTGAAGCAAATTCAACCAAACTTAACTGTTCAGCATTTTGTCAGGTGAGCGATACAGGCTCAGTGTCTGAGCCTCTAGTTTCAATAACTTTTGAACAAGTATTGAATGGAAAAGATTCAATTATATAATTATTGCTGAAAGGGAACATTTTATCAACTGAAATACTCTTAATAACCCAAATTGATACAGAAACGATTTTTGCTCCAACCAATTAGGATGGACCCCCTGTTTTTAAAGAGTTTAAATTATAGATAATTTGAAGTCATGTGAGCTATAGTCCTATAGTTAAGTATAGTATCCCTCTGTCAGGGTAAATAAACAACTGTTCAAACAACTGTTCAAATATAGTGACACCTAATTTAGAATGGAAACTTCATGTACAAAATATCACAATTGTAACTTATTAGTAAGTGAACACCATAGCAGTCTGATCACGCGAAACAAACTAAGCAATAATTGAAACACAAATTGATTGATGTATTGTACATACTTGAAACATTTTTATATATTTTTTTTCAGAGCCTCTGGACAAGAGACAGATATCACTGAAGGTATAAAATAATTATATATCTTAATGGAAATTTATTTTAGATATCACTTAAGTTACAGCTCTGACAGCACATTAGAATGTTTTGATTCAAATGATATATATATATATATATACTGTAAAAGTACTATTGTTCGTGGCGTTCCAATTTTCGTTGATTTCGTGGTTGGCTAAAACCACGAAATTAAGTTCCCAACGAAATGCATTTTTCTCTTCAGTTTTAATGTACAGAATTTAAAACCAGGAATATAAGTAGCCTCAAAGTAGTGATATTTATAAAAACCATGAAAATTCATGTCCACGAATAAAAGTACTTCCACAGTATCGCAGACCAATAAAGTGAAAAATAATAACTTGAAAAGTTATCCATCAATATAGTATTCACAAGATCAGATATTGCTAACTTGTAGCATCACAATGTAGGTCTTTTGAGTACTTTTAGAGCTAGTTCTTTGGGTACTTATTGTCCCCCGCCGCAACCCGGAGCAGGGACATAAAAATGCTGGGCGTCCGTGTGTCCATGCGTCCGTGTGTCTGTGCATCCGTCTGTCACCCTTTCTTGTAATCGCTCTTGTACCTACAAATTATAACGGATTTTCATAAAATTTGTACCAAATGTTTATATCACTAATACCAGTCTTGGTCAATACTTTTTGACGGAGTTATGGGACTTCGACTGAAATCATGACTCTGTTTTATCCAAAAATTGACCTTATAACCTAACAATTTTACGGATTTTCATGAAATTTATACCAAATATTTATACCACTAATACCTTGGTTGAGTTTGAAGATCAGTTTCGGTTGATACTTTTCAACAGAGTTATTGGACTTTGACCAAAATAATGACACTGTTTTAGCCAAAAATTGACCTTGTAAGCGCTCTTATGCCTACAAATTTTGACGGATTCTCATGAAATTTATACCAAATGTTAATACGACTAATACCTTGGTCAAGTTCGAAGATCTGCTGTGGTCGATACTCTTTGTATCCCCACAGATTTAATTTTGGAACTGCCCTGAATGTTTGAAAATATTGTAATTTCATATACAGTATACTAGTATATTGCATGAGCGGCGGGGGACCCAGGAATTCTATTCTTGTATACATGTATGTAGAACTGTTACACAAAGTACCATTTCATATAAGCCCTGGAATCTTTGAATGAATTTAGAAGAAAATACCTTGGCAATGTGAAAGCCAACATTACTAAGCCATGCAAAAGTGCTCCCAAATGGTTTAGGCAGGCAAAAATGTTTTACATGTAGTTCAGAATTTAAAAAAAATATCAATCCTCCCTTTAACCATTACTAATTACTGAATTTGTAACACCAGTCAACACAACTTTGAAATTTTAAAATTTTTTCATAATTAAAAAGAAATAACATTTATTACATAGATAGTGTAGATTTATTGGGTTCCTCAGTTAAATAAATGGTATATTGTCAACGGTGAAAATAAAGGATTTCTAGTCACCAAAGAAAGTAACGTCACAATATCTCTTCAATGTTGACGTCAAGTAAACAAATGGGGTATTGAAATGAAAAAAAAATTTTGCATCTAAAATCTAGTTGTTTGAGTTGAAAATCTATATAATAAAAAGCATAACTAATAGACCATCATAAATATCAATAAAAATAGAACTTGTGTCGATCAACAAAGTTCCGCAACTTGTTTAATCCTTCTGCATTGTTTGACATTTTCATTGATATTCACGATGGTCAATTAGTTATACCATAAGTATTTTGATAAATATCTGTACAGTCCTACATAAAAGAAAGGAACAAAATGTCAAACTTTGCTGTACAAAGATGGCAATTTCAACAACTTATGTCAAAATCAAATCAACCATTGAAGGATCCAGAATTTGAAAAAAATTTAGAGGGTTCAGACTATTTTTTTGTCAATGTTTTGTAATTTTGCGTAAGTTTTAGTTTTTGACAACTTATTTTTCTACATTTAAAACGTCAAAACATGTGGAAAACTAAAATAGTATGTATATAATTAGGTAAATGTTTGTTTGTTTGTGCTTGTACCTTTAAAGATTCACACTTTTATTTCATCTATTTATTTTAGACTCAGGCTCTGGAATGTCTTTCCAACTTGTATCAAGTGAAGACCAAGGGACAATTAACTTTTGGGTAAGTCATTGCTTCATTAGACATTTAAATTGTTCAAAAACCTATCAATTCTGGTCACAGTTTTAGTTTGAAAATGCAGTTTTGATTATGACCCCAGCTAATAAGGATTGTTGATTATGGAAAGCTAACCAGCCAACTTCACTCTCCTTGGGCTATTTTACAGAACTCAGTAAAGACTTAATAAAATACAACAGGAAATAATTTGATAACAAGATAAAAGAATGAATGGACTGTAATAATGAAACCTATAAGAACATCACACACAGTAGAACTTCCATGGCTGGAACTGCAGTAACTTGAACACCATGGATGCCTTGAACCCCTTTTTTTGTTCTTTGGTTCAAATTTAAACATAGTTTGACCTCCATATCTCGAACACCCCTTTGGCTCGAACTGTTTTCATTGGTCCCTTAGGTGTTCGAGCCAATGAAGTTCGACTGTATTTATAAAAAATATTAAAAGACCCATAATAAACCTATAATTTGGATTTGTGACAGCATGCCACATCTAAGTACATATTTATTAATTATTTCATCTAATTTGCATACTGTTTTCATGTTACCTGACAGATGCTTGAGACATCTAGAGACAAAGTTGTTCTAAGTCAGTGATTGGTTAAAATTCCTTTTCTTTTGTGATGTCATGAAACTAGGGTGACCATATAGCCTGATTATGTCACACTCAGAAAACACATATATTTGTATTTGGAGAAAGAGGTGCCTTACAAACCATTACAAAAACAGCTTCCACAACTGTATCTCATAAGATAATTTTCTCAACTCTGAACAATTAGATTTTCAATAATTGTAATGTTAGGCAAGCCTTGTGTTTTAAAATTTATTTGTAGTTAAGAAATGCAGTTGTGGAATATTTATGCATAAAACCATAGAAATGATGAATCCTTTCTGTCAATAGAGTCTGAAAGTCTCGTTCAATTTTGAAATTTCCATGTACATAAATTGAACCCGGAAGTTACATTTTTAACAAACACACATGTAGTTTCAAACAAAAATTTGAATGTCATAATCTGAAAACGTCATGTTTTGGCAGGAAATGTTTTCGAATTTTAATTTTTATCATGAAATTACTGCCTCACATGACGAGACTTTAAGACCCTATATCTTTATCTTCTGATGCTATGTAAACTGGAATAACCCAATCATCAGTTTTGACAGTTTTTATGATTAATTCATCTTTTGTTCCTTTGGTATTATACTCAAGTTGTTTTTCTTTGCATAATATATATTGAGAATTATTTTCCATGATGCATAGTTTTTGTTTACTTTAGGTTGTAGCAGAATTAACCAATACAGATATGGCAGGGTCTGAAATAGATCTAGGTCTGTCTCCTGGTGGGAAAATTAAAGTTGTTATAAGTTCATCAATAAAATTAGAAAAACTAGTCAGGTAGGTCAAACATATTTTTATAGTACAACTCCTTTACAGTATATTACAAAATAGGATTTAGTTAGTATGACCTAATTTCAGGTTATGATCCCTCCTCTCTTGGTATGATTTAAATCTTCTTTATTCATTTTTTCCCCTCTTTTATCATATACTCTATCTTACTTACATTTCTCCGTGAACTAACAACAGCAGTAGAATACCATAGTATTTACAAAAATCAAAGTCCAAAGACATGGCAAAAATGAGAACACAGAAAACAATGACGTCAGACAGCTACAAAGCACAGAAATAAAAATCACAACAATTCATAAAAAAGGCACTCATTAAATAAACTCAATAAAGAATTAAACATTTCATCTAAACTGAAACAATTCGTTTTGCCGATTTGTCAGCATTGATTATTATACTTTTACCTAGGCAGTCTTTCTCTTTAATTCTGTGTCACAAAGACACAACTATCTTTGTACATTTGGGGTTGAGGGGGAGGGGAAGTTGAAGGAGGGCCATATCAGCTTCAAGGTCATAGGTCATTCATGAGGAAATTGATTGAAGGTAATTACTTTTAACTAAGAGTTGTTTTGTATTTACATTGAAGTACAAAAAGTATAAATCTTATATCTTCATCAATTGAATGTTTTACAGGGAGGCAAGATCTGCAGGACCTATAAGATCATTTGAGATGCAGATTTCCCCAACAGATCCAAACCATTTTTATATTGGTACAGATGGGGTAAGTTGTAAAACATATACAGTCGAACTTCGATGGCTGTTGAAAACAGTTCGAGCCAACGGGGCTAGAGGGGTGTTCAAGTTTTCGAGGTGAACTATGTTTAAGCTTGAACAAAGGGACCATAAAAAGGGTTGGAGGCATCCATGGTGTTTGAGTTATTGCAGTTTGAGCCATCGAAGTTCTACTGTACATTCTTTTTATTAGTCCCTACTGGCTTTGCTGGGGTGGACTTTGGGTTTGTTTTCTTCAGTGTAAAAGTGAAGCCTGTCAATACTTATTTTTTTAGTAAACCAAAAATCTGTGTTAATCAAGCCCTGAGGAAACAGAAAATTTGTGTAAATCAATCCCTGAAGTATTTGAGAAAGTTTGCTACTGCAGTCAGAAAATGTGGTAAACACTGTAACTGGCTTAAAATATCTATAACTACACTATTGATACTTGTAATAGACAAATTTCCAATTTCGTTTTATGAATGAATTCTGATTGACCTGGGGTCAATCGGAGTAAATTGCGTCATGTAACATTTTGACGTCCAAAAATATATATTGTGACGTCAAAATTTTCCATGAAAATTCACCACTTGGAAACTTGTCTATAATCAGACATCTATTTATGTTTGTTTTGCCATGCTATTTGAAAATTTCAAGTAATGATGCCAACCTTGAATATTTCTAGTATCACAGCTTGCTCTATCAGTCTCTCTGTGAAACAAGTCTTGGTTAAATTGACATATATTATTTAATTTTGTTTTAGGGATATGTTATACATGGTCTAAGGTTCGGTAACAGAGCATTTCCTAGAACATTTACAACATTGTCAGGTATGTTTACGCTTAGGCATAACTAAATACCGAAGTTACTGTGAAGTTATTTGCACATTTCGACAACTTAAGTATATTTTTAGGGGTTTTCTTTTTTTTTCAATAATTTAACGAAGAAAAATTGAGTGGGCATGTCAAATCACAACAAAAATAGAATTGCATAGTTTTGAGCATAATAGATAACTAACTGACATTATGGTTGTAGTTGGCTGCAACTGGTTTTGTTGTTTACAAAAGTTTACACAAAGTCACATTGCAAGATTGAAGTAAGGTACTTTAGTCAGTACATCAAGTTAAGATTGACATCATTTCTTATCACTTTGTGTTACCTGTTATAAGGACAGCTGACAAATAAGGATTTCTGTCTATTTCTATTTGTCTATTTTTGTCCTATATCATTGGCAGTTGGTACTATTAATCTGCAACTCATTCAAAACAAAGTCAGAATCCAATTAACTGTCAAGATATTTTGTTAACATGAAATAGTTGGGCACCTTTTAATGGAAATTTTGATTTTGTTAAGAGTTTTTTTGGGTCAGAAATAGCTCATTTGTAATGCAGACAAAAGGTGTTTTCTATGAATTACCAATCAATATAAATTGTATTTATCGTTTTCAGAAATACCCATGTCCACCCAGAATAAATCTATATTTTCAGAGTTCATAGTTGCCAACCTCTGACAATGAAAAATCATGTCATGACATGACATGATATACCAAAAAGCGTGTAAAAATGTTTGACATACTTTTAGATTGATGTACAAATTTACATAAAAACCATTTTTCTACTAAAAACTCCCATTGTATTCAACATTTGCCTGTTTTGCTAATATTAGAACAATCTGACTAGGTACATATTCAAAACAATTGGTTGAATTTACAGGAAAGCAAGCCAAAAAGTTAGTAAAGATTTTCTGAGCCTTGCACTTGATGACCCCTGCATTCAACAAATGTTCTGTAGCTGATAAGGAGGAAATGGGCTTGGATCCATTTTGACAGATTAAGAGTTTCAAATGAGCCCGAGCTTTTGTATATTTGACTATATCACTTTCTGTAAACATGGTAAATGATCCGATATAAATGTGTAAACTACTATCCGATCACTCTCTTTTTACTTTAAATCATCAAACTTTGACTCGCAAATTTTGTCTGGATATCACGAATCCGGTACAAAAATATTGTTTTATCTTTGCACTCGAGCCTTTAATTGACATAACCAACGAAGAAATTGAAACTGTTTGCCCGAAATTGAAGTTTTACATTTTACCTTACGCTCATGAAAAGTTATGAGAACCATGGGAATCGATAGCGCTAATAACCAAAAATATTAACATTGAGTGTGGAAAAGTCCAGAGAATCACGAAAACCGTGATATCGATAATAACCAAAACCTTAAACAACGAAAAGCGTGTAATGGCATGTGAAGTCCAGAAAAGCGTGTGCACGACGTTTGACAAAATCTACGCGTGTAAACTGTTGAAAAAGCCTGTGTTACTTGCTAATATCATGTGAGTTGGCAACTATGTCAGAGTGTAAGCATATTTATTATTAAAGAGAGCAAGAGATGCTATATCACTATTTAAACATGTTTTCTTTTTTATTTGTTCTCAATATAATATTTTTGTATTGCTTCATGGTTTTACACTGTAACAAAATCAGATTTCTAAAGTTATTACATGTTGTATTTTTCAGATTCACCTACAGATGTAAAAAGTATAGATTTTTCACCGTTTGGTCATCCATGTTTCCTGGTAAGATTTGAAAGTCTAGATTTGATTGCAAATCAATGACTTATTGATGAATGGATAATTTTTTGCAAAATGAGATTACTTTTAGCTATGTCATGAACAATTAAGCAAGCAAAAGATGATTCCTGTCATGTAGTAAATCAACCTGCTAATGGCTATTGCCAGGTACAGATTTTGTCATCACTTTTCATCTGTCATCAGTCCTTCTGTCCATCGTCCCTCTAGGTTTATGTTCAAAGACCATCTCCTCTGAAACTACTGGGCCAATTAAAATGAATCTGGCCACAATTGTCCCCTGGAAAAAAGGTGTTTCTCCAAGATATAATCCATGGTGGCTGCCATCGGGGAACATAGTTTTACCATTAAACCCTACGAGAGAACATTCAAATATCTTCTCCTCTGAAACTACTGGGAAATATATAACTAAACTTAGCCACAATAGTCCTCAAATGATCCACTGCAAAAAAGCTGTTTTTCAGGTTCGTGCTATATCCAAGATGGGGCCAATCAAGTAACATAGTTTTAACATTGGACCCACAGGAAAAAAAAGATTCAAGGATCTTCTCCCCTGAACCTGCTGAGCAAGTTGAAACCAAACTTGGCCACAATAGTCTTTCGGTGGTCCCCTGCAAAACGGGTGTTTTTATTTTCAGGTTGAAAGTCTGACCCTACCTGACCCATCATTTCATGTTCAGTTGGTCATTGAAACTCTTGTTTTTTTTTTCATATTATTGGGTTACTGAACCAGTCCTTGAAAGGTTTTGTAATTAGTAAATAGCTGCTGCTGGAATTTTTAAGTTTATGGCTGAAATTTATGTGGAAAAACCTAAAAGGATTAACTTAATAAATGGCTTGGTAATGTAATTATGCATACATGGTGTAATCTGCTTCACAAATTACAAAACAAATTTGATAATTATAAAAATTATTTTTTTTCATTTCTTAAATACACATGAATATCATTGTTTGTATTTCTTTTTTAGGTTGCAACATCAGAAGGTTGTGTACATTTATTCAGTTCTAAAACAGGTAACTAATCTACCCTATTTGACATTGTAATTGCCCTGCCCAATAGATACTATCTATTTAAAATTCTTTAAATAAGTGTATTGTTTCTGTATAACATATATTTGTATTTTTCTAGGAATTTTTTTTTCAGTGTCACTGTACTGTAAACGTATTAATTTTCACGGTGTACTAATTTTCGCTATTTTGGCAGTTGGCTTTGGAACGCGAAATTTAGTACCCATGAAAATAGGTTTTCTGTGTAGAAAAAGCCCTTTTCACATTGAAATCTTTGAAAATTGATACCTGCAAATATGTCGATTTTCTATAAACTGAAAATAAGCATCCATGAAAATTATTACTATTACAGTACTTCACCACAAGTGTGAAAAAACATGTTCTAAAGACATTAAAAGGGCATGCCAAAATTATGTATTTATGACGTCTTCATAAACACCTTCAAATCATGAATGAAAATATGTAATTTACTTACATATATTTAATTTCTTTTTACCTTTTTTAATCTAGCAGAAAATCAATGGGGTGGTTTTGTTGTAATTGTTCATTTCTAGCTCTCTGAAACATTTTCCACAAACATAAATTAATGCATTTAAAATGGAATACCGGTACTCCTAATATAAGATACATGTATATGACAACTAATAAAAATTATCCTTTGAGTGCAAGATATTCTGAGTACATTCAGTGCGTGTGTTTATCATAAAATTTAAATCTTATAACACAAGGAGACAATATTCCAAGCAGATAAATATAGATAGGGTCTGTAAGTCTTGCACAAGACCAACATGAATGAATGAGAAACATTGTTCCCAGGTACCTTTACTTATGTAGTACTATGGTGGAATGGTGGGGTCTTCGATTAGAAGATAAGATTATCCATGGGATTTATTTTCAATTAACGAGCATATTTTTACATTTATAAATTTTGACCTTTATTACCTAAACTTGGGTAGAAATTAAATAAAAAAGCCATTTTCTTTGAGCCACAGTCTCTATCAACCAGATTCTTCCAGCTATGGTACATGTAGATAATTTCCCAATGTAAAGCATCTTATCAATCCAGACTTTTATTACATTGAGAAAAAATGTCCTGTAAGTGTAATTGGTTGACTGATTTAATGTATATTTTGCATAGTGACGTCATAAGTTTCTAGATTTGTAAAGAGAAAGTAGAATGAGACTTACAGACCCTATAAAAACACAATCGGAAATGTAAATGTGAACGTAAATATACAAAACATTACAGGAAATCAAATTCAGGTGAAAAAGGGTGACCAGTTCAGTTATCAGGTAATTTAACAACCCAATCAGGTTACTACATCTCATCGAGTGACAAGTGAAAATATCGGGTCACACCTGACGAAATTTGGTTACTTGACAGCTATTCAGGTTACTACATCTCATCGAGTGACAAATGAAAATATCGGGTCACACCTGACGAAATTTGGTTACTTGACAGCTATGCCCTCCCCTGGTATAATAAAATGGATCAGCCCTAACTTATTTGTAAAGAATAAGTGCTATATGTATACTTATATTTATAGAACTGTATGTTATTGATGGTAAGCTGTGATTTGTTTACTTCTTAACTTCACTTTTGTTTACTTTGTGTGTATTATACATACACATAGTGATTTTATGTAAACATAAGATAACACTGTCATGTTATTATGCACCTGTGCTGTAAACATATGTTGAATGATTGACTACTCTGATGTCTCACATTAAACAAATTAGTTTGTATTTTAACTAAATACAGTCATAGGTCTTAAATATTCATAATTTAAAAATTTTTGAGTGCATTAATATATATAAAGGGTAGTCCTTCCTAAATTCTGTAGAACTTATTCTATGTTCGATTCTCATAAAAGTTGTACAGTTTACATAGCTTGACACTATATTTCTCGCGTAATTCTTAGTGTTGACGTTTGCTCATGATTTAAATACAATTTAAAATTTCTTACTTCACAAATTGCAATGGTTTTAAAGTAAATTTGAAGTCAAAATTTTATACTTGTGTTTTATCATGCCAATAGGAAATTACAACACCAAACAAAAATCATATAAAAATTATAAGGAGAAACTGCATGTCAATCTCTTTTTAAAGGTAAACTTTTGATGAAAATTGGATTAAAAAAAATAAGCACTAAAGAATTTTTTAATGAAGACAGTTTTAATTTGAAATGCACTGGAACATCTCAAAAAAAAAATTGTGAATACTTATGACCCATGACTGTAGTTTTACACAAATTGCCACATTTTCTGTGTATTCATAATTAATCAACAGCATTTTAAGAGGCCAACATATTTTTTATAGAAAGAATTTGTATACCTCCAACAATTGAAGATTCGGGGGAATTTAGTTTTTGGTCTGTCTGGTTGTTTGCAAAACTTAAACATTGGGTATATCTTTTGAATGGTAATTGATGATTTTCTTATTTTTCATGTGCATTTCTTGTTGCAAGGGATTCCAAACAGTGCCAGAGTATTAAACCTTATGAATTTGATCTTGGCATGTCACTGACTATTTGATAAAGAGAATGTTTGATCTTGTGACTCTGACCTAGGCTTGTTATTTTGTAGTTATATTTGTTGTAAACTTAAATTGTTCAAAGGGAAATAAAACAAATGATATAAAACCTAATTAATCAAACATAACAGTCTGCAAAAGAAAGGAATAAAAGTATCTTCTGGGGTTGTGAACAAATGCAGACCATCCATTGATGAAGGAATCTTGAATGTAGCTCTCAGGCAAGAACAAAATATTACAATGAAATGATTTCATAAAATGATTCTATATTCATACCTCAAAATTATCATTATTGTGGAGGTTTTCCACCATGAGAGCATCAAGTTTGAAATTTTCTGAGAGCAATGAATTTTTCGTGCCTAACCAAACGGTCCTGGTTTAATGAATGATGACCTTAATGTCACAAAGATGCTTGAAAACAACAGGAAGTGGATTTGAAGATGCCTTAATACCTTGAGTGGTCTTTCATGTCAAAGCCCCCATAACCATTCTTAAATTCTTAAGTTGGCAGTTACGTATTTAAGATTTTAATTTCAAAAGATAATTTATCATTTTTTCTGTGTTTTAGAAAAACCTTTATTGAGTTGGCCTTCCAAAATTTGGGGAACAAGAAACTTGAAGTGTGTAAGATGGTCACGTAGCAGACCGTGTGTGTTTTATGTCCTGGATGACCATTCACAGCTGTACACGTTTGACATATTAGAGGGGGATGCAATGCCTGCTAAAATGGAAACTCTCTCGACAGAATTGTAAGTTTAGTGTCAGAGTTAATTTCTTGTTCAGAATGATAACTGAGTAATTAGGAATGCATATTCTGATGATTATTACAGAATCAGCACTTGGAAACAAGAATTAACAATGAAAAGATATGGAGTAAATGCACATGAGACAAAACATGAGTGTCTCATTTACCTTTTATCATTTGAAGGAAAAAAAAATCTAAGTCCACAGTTCTCGAAAAGCTATATGCAAAGTTAAGTTATGTGTCCAATGTGGAGGTGAAATTCATTACAAAGGTTTTGGAGATGTAACCTTATTTAATTTTTTTTTTCTTCCAGTTTAAAAAAAAGGACATACATTTATGTATTCTTTATAGATCTACATTGCTGAAATAACCTATTGATATTGAGTTAGTTTAAACGTATTTATTATTAGATAAAGAATAACATCTATAAATATATAATAATTTTTCATGTACAATACTGGATCCGGAAACAAGCTTGAGTTAATTATATAGCTATTCTTTCTGTGTATTGCAAAGTACCTTTTTGCGTGCCATTGTCAAATTTTATAAAGGAATTGTTTCAGGACAATCTAAAAACCAATGAAATTTGACTCCTCTTACCTGTGCACCACAAAGATATTGACATGTACTCTTTTTTTTCAACTTCCTGTTTTTTGTACAGGGGATTAAATTGTGTTATATATATTTACAGAGTAACATATCTGGCTTTCACATCACATATAAAGGTAACCGGACGACATCCACAGATGGTCAGTATAACTTGGAAATAACAATGTTTTATAAATAATATATCTTCCATAATACCTGATAAGTGGCAATTGTTTTATTTAAATGAACCATTTCAGTCATTACACTTGAAAAAAAGATTAACTGTTAAATATGTTGACAATTTATAGTTTTTCCTTTGCTAACACTGACAGAATTTCTAGGCAATTAAAACCTTTGCAAAATATTTTATTATACTTCATGTAAAATTCCTGTCTTTTTATTGGTGGAGAAGTAAATGCCAGTTTCCTCTGATGTATAAAATCATTGATGCATGAACAATATTACTCTGCTTACTGATGCATAAACAATGTTACCCTCAGTAGAGTTGTTTAGTGATTTTCAATATTGATTGAAATTAAAAAAAAAACATTATATGTAATAAAATAGATAACATATAGCTTTGAGGTTGACAAAACAGATTGTTACCCTCCAAGCTATTACAAATGTATACAGTTATTGACTTTTAATGAGGTCTACTCATGACTTTACGGACCTGGTCAAGATTGGTTGACCGAGGCCAATGGCCGAGGTTAACCAATCCTTGACCAGGTCCGTATAGTCATGAGTAGAATAAAATTAAAAGTCAATTAATGCGTTATTAAATGATACAAAGAATTTTGTTTTTGTTGTTGATTTGTAAGAACAGCATTTTCTTACTTGTCTTCAGATGGTAAGTAAAAAAAAATTAACAATGTTAAGGCCATTCAAAAAAAAATTGTTTGTTTCTCAAGCCTGTTTATTTTGAATTTGGTGAGGGCAGGCAGTTATTTTTCTTTTTTCATGATTTCTTGGATGTCTGCAAAATTCAATTTTGATGTCACTATGTAATAATTTTTAATATACATTGTATCTGAGCTTAATTCAAAAGATATCTAAGCTTAAACTTCACTTTTTTGTAAGACTTTGAGCTTTTAGTTACTCTTATGGAAAAAAAAGATACTTTAAAAAAAAGGGGTGTTGATGCGGCTACCTTTTGGCTGACACAAGGGGGGTATGGAGGGGGGACAGGGCTTGAGAAACATTTTTTTTTAATGGCCTAAACAGTATATTTTATATTCAGCAAAAAAACTCATGTCTTTATTTTTTTAGTTTCATTGTAGAAAAAGGTTTATACCCAGTCTAATTGCAATCGAAACTACCTTTCTTCGATTTCATTTAAAACTTTGACACACAAAAATGAATTCAGTGCTGCAGATTTTAATTCTTTTTACATGTTATGCTTGTAATAATGAACGGCGCTTCTTCATGTATGAATGAATCCTTTTCTGTTATAATTGTGTTCAAATGTTTTTGGCACACAGTATCAAAACGTTTGCAACAGATGTCACACAGAGGAATGTTATTAACAACGCATACTCCTATTGGTTGTTTGTTAATGAAATGTTGTCTCTGATTGGTCAAATAAAAAACCTGAGTAGACCTCATGCGAGGTCTACTCAATGTACAAGCAAGGAAATGCTGTCTCAACCAATTAGCCCAAAGCAAAATTCATTATCCTTTAATAAATGTTATTTATATTTATTTTACTATGATGTGAATGGAATGATTAGTTGCATGATTAAAAAAATGTTTAAATCTCTTTTATTTTAAAAAAAAATGTAAGACTATTTTTCCATTGGCAAATATTTCTTTTGATTTACCCTTGTCTGGCATGTCATTTTCTAGTTGTACTTTGGATATGAATTTTAGATATGAACTTAATTGTAAACAATTTATATTTTTAGATTGTATGCCAAGAAGATGGTACAGCACAAATACACACTATATCTAAACAGTTCAGAGAACAGCAGACATTAGAAAATGACTTTTTACCAAGCTATTTAGAAAAATTTTAATTATCAACAGTCTTACCAAGCTATCAAGAAATTTCTCATATGGTAATATGTAAAATGCTCAATTAGTCCAAAGATATAATAAGTTTAGAGCTTTATGGTTGTCTTTGATATTTCAAATTACAAAATGTAGACAAAAGGGGGACCAATTTATCACAGGTAGTGAGTTGTAATTGCCCGTTGTAATATTGATTTCATTGCTAAATCTGCAGCCATTGTGATTGAAAAGTCATGAACTTGACATAAAATGTTAAATTTTCCTGTGATTTACCTCAAATTGATTGTTTATCCCTGGGTTTCTCACATACATGTGTTTTTGATTACTGGAATGGACATTTTAATGGTGAAACAGAAAATTTAATGGGAAATATGACATCAAGGTTAGAGATCATGACAAAACAAATTAGTATCCCAAGGTACAATGGTGGTTTTTAAAAAAGGATACACAGTACGGTAATGACCTTATTGAAAAGAAATTTACCCGAGTATTTGATATTCAGATTATCCAGGAAGATGGAGTCTTCAGAGTGTTTGAGATATCAGAGTTTACATTCAGATTATCCAGGGTGATGGAACTATGCAATTGACAGGAACTCCCATACTACTATTTGCTGCTAGTTTATATAAGCAAAAAAATGTCTTCAGAATCAGGCAACTGGCAAACTGGCAAACCTAATAAATAATAGTTTTTTTTTATCGTTATCAAAAACATGTCAACCTGCACTTTTGTTATCAAGTGGAAATGTTAGTCATGTGTTTAAAGGTTGTGTAAGCTAGGAGTAATAAATTTCACTATACTGTCAATGTTAACTTATCTACTTGTTTTAGAATGGTTTTTAAAAATATGAAAATTAGCTAAGCATGATCTGTTGTACATGGGTTTTATTTTGTGCTAACACACAGCATCAACACATTTTTGAATCTAAATCCAGAAATTTTTCTCCTTTTTATGCAATTTTTGCTCTGAAATTCATTTTCCAATGGATTTTGAAATGTCAACTAATTCCACAATTTCCTTACATTTTGTCAAGTATTGTTTTCAACTTGGAGTTAATTATTCATTTAAAAAAATTGTTATTTTGACAAATTGGTGCATGTTACTGACAGTCCGTCCATACTATGAAAAAGTGTTCTTTATTTGTATGTTACTTATATAATTGTTGACCTGTGATACGTGATATCAGGGATCTGTGTTCTATATTTATCTGATTTAATTTTGTTTGTATTTTATATGTTATGTGAGGTATAAGAGATTGTCCAGGAAAATAAATATTGTAAACATATTGATTGAAATGATACAGTGCATCCTTGTTATATTGCACCCTTTGGAGTAGGTAAGTGAGGGAGGCGATATAAGGGAATAAATTACATAGAAACTATGTTACTTTTTGAAAAAAGGGACCTTAAAATGGATGGTGATAAGTGAGGGACCCCTATAATGGGGCAATACTGTACTTATTTTCACTGTTCTAGCAGTTGCCTTAAATTCGTGAAAAATAGCACCCATGAAACCATCCATACATATATGTTTACATTTTTGTGTTGGTTTATATTTTGGTTACTATATATTAGTCTCTCTGTATTAGTACAAACTGCCATAATTCATTATCTAAATGTCTGACTCATTTGTACATAATTTCATTTAAATTTTATCTATAAACATCTGAATTTTTTTGTTTGAAAAACATTTTTAATTTAATTCTTCATATTCTTTATTGACTGTTTTTCTTGTATAGCTTTATTTGACAAGAACATACTGATAGGTATGAGAGTATGCAAATGTTCTCTATACATATGCTAATTACTTCATGATGAAGTTCGTTTTAGTTCAAATCATACAAATTAAACTTTTGTTAAATTTCTGTTGATATTCTATAGGTAGACAAACCTTATGTCTATCTTATAGACATTCTATTATATACAGTCTATGGCCTGTCTTCTATCTAGAACTGCTGCTATGGGTTAGTTTCGAAATTCTTAGTTTTAGATGGCTAATTGATGTGCACTTTTTTTTAATTTAAATTTTGGATGTAATTTTTGGCACTGCAGTTTTAAGGATTGGTCTGGTCGTCCTACCCTTATTAGCGTGCATAATATTGCTTTTTGTAACAAAACTGACGTGATAAACAAATAAGGATGTCTGCATTTAATATCTCAAATGTGCATCCTTGCTGTATTTTATGATCCAAACAAACTCTCCAGTGTACGTAAAGCAGGTATTTCCCGGGGTATTTCCTTTGAGCCTCAGCTTCAGATTCATATTTTGATTGTTACTATGTTTTTATATAGTATTATTAATTGTTATTGAAAATAAAAAACAGAACAAACCCCTAGCTTTATTGTTAGAAGGTCAAAGTTCATGTTAGTGCCCTTGTTGTACCACAAATAGTGCAAAATATTGTTATAAATTTGTTTTATATTGTAAAATACTATTTATTTATTAAATTGACCCTATCAGCGTTATTGAATAAGGGGGAGGTAACTCCATCAGACTTGTATAGGCTGCATTAGTTATAATGTAACAAATCAGTTATATGTTGATAAAAAATGAATAAATGCAATAAAACTTTAAAAAATGCCTATGAATCTTTTTAACTGTCATCGGTAGTCAATGTATGTATTTGTTTTACCTGAGTGAATAAACATCCTGTGCTGTACAGGTGTGTTAATTAGAATTTTACAGAAGATTGCCCTAGGTGATTTCTTTCAAGCATTAGCTCTAAGAACAGATGTATAATTTAGATATTTCTACAAATATTATAAATTTTTAATTAACATTAAGATTGAAAAAAATAATAATTAAAAAAATATTGAGCAGTTACAAACATGTTATTAAAAGAGAAGAAAAAAAATGAAAAAGAAATTAAATAAAATGATATAAAATAATAATGAAAATAAAAAACATGAAGAACAGGTGTATTAAGATGTGTCTACAGATATTAAATGATTTTTAATTAACATTAAGATATCATTTTCATTTATTCATTTGTTTGTTTGTTTGTTTGTTCTCGTTTGATTATTTTGAAAATATTGCAACAGACACAAATATTACTTATTTATTTATAGATATGTTTATTCTATACATCAAAGTGAATTTTATTTATTGAATTTTTATTTTTGCATTTGTTTAAATTATTTTTTTTAATTTCTATTTATACATATTTTTTTATTCATATCATTTTGTAAATTTATTTTTTAGACATATTCATTATGTTTGATCTTTTATTCATTTCATAAATATTTATA
>MJUU01009176.1:33523-43990 GCA_002080025.1 Modiolus philippinarum
ATTCACCACAGGAGGGTTAGGTTAGGGTTTTACATAAAAGATACTCAAGTTGCAGTAAATTTCTGTATATGGCCATTTCAACAACTAATGTCGCTTCAGTGCAGATGAAATCGAGCTATTTTGAAGACAATACCCCAAAAATTGTATAATCTGATAAAGCACAAATAATCGAATAAGGTTGAGGTTAGGGTTAGTGTAATGTGTAAGTGCTGTTAAAAGTTTTGTGACCTGTTGCTTGATAGCTAAGTGGTCAACCAATGTTGTTGGTTTTAGGCATAGTATGTACACAATCGTCTAGACCTCAATTTTGGTGTCCAGTGGCCACTTTTATACATGTTTAAGTAATACAACCAGTTTCTCACAAACTGTAAGAGGTAGGTAAACGATATTTGATACCACGGTTGGTCTTGTTTAGTACGAAATTATTTGCTATATGGCATTTGATCTTGCCCTTCATTTCAAACTCTTGTTGCCACTATCACTTGTCGTCTCATTCATTAAGATCTTCTCTGAAACCACTAGGCCAATTGGGACAAAACTAGGTCACAACAGTCCTTAGGTGGTCCACTTCAATGCTTGTGATTTTAATGATCATGGGCGTACCTCAACCAAGATGGCTACCAACAGGGAACATAGTTTAACATAGTGACCCTATGGGAATGCATTCAAAGATCTTTATCTCTGAAACTATTGAACCAACTGGAACCAAACTTGGTTACAATAGTCCTCGGGTGGTCCCCTTCAAAGTTTGTGTTTTAATGTTCATACATTATCCAAGATCGCCTCAGCGATTGATTGATTGATTGATTGATTGAATATTGTTTAACGTCTACTCAGCAATATTTCAGCTATATCAAGACGAGAACAAGTTTGTTAATAAATAATCACTTTGGGGTATGGAAAGGGCCATGGGACGGGAAATTCTGACTGCCACTGGAAAAGTAGGGTGAAATCGAAAAGGGCGGGGAATTTAGCCTTGTAGTCGATCACCTACGGGCCACTCAAAAAAGAGCTTGCTACAAGGGTTCTTTAACGTGCAGGAAGCTTGGCATTTCTTCCAACACGTGGACCTGAGTTCACATCCCATCCGAAAGATGGGTTGTGTATTGATTAATCCTGCACAACCACGGAGTGGGTCCTATTTCTATATCCCGGGGTTCCCTAGGGGTGAGCCCCGTTTAGGAGGGGTCATACCCCGCCAGCCGGAGATACTAGGTCCTATTTCTATATCCCGGGGTTCCCTCGGGGTTTATCCCGGGGTTCCCTCGGGGTTCGCCTCAGCGAGGTATAGGGACCTTGATTGGAAATACATTCAAAATCTCCACTGACACTACTACTACTAATATAAACAATAAAATATTTTGATTTAGATTGAATTGACACTACCAAGCCAATTGGAACCAAATTTGGTCACAATAGTCCTTGGGCAGTCCCCATGAAAGTTTGTGATTTTTATGTTCATACCTTGTCCAAGATGCCCACCAGCCGGAAACATATACATAGGACCCTATGGCAAATGAATTTGAAGACCTTCTGAAACTACTGAGCCAATTCGAACCAAGCTTGGTCACAAAAGTCCTTTGGTGGCCCCCTTCAAAACGTTGTGATTTTTATTATTTTCATGTTCGTACTTCATCCAAGATTGCTGTCAGCAGAAAACATAGTTAGTTAAAAATAGGACCCTATGGGAAGTACATATAAAGATCTGCTCTGAAACTGCTTGAACTATTTCAGCTGAATTTTAACACGACATTCCTTGGTTGATCCTCTTTTAGCTGTTGGTATATCATCCCAGATAGCTGTCAGCTGGGATCATAGATCAACATAGGATATAGTGCAGCATAGGACCAGGTGAGCAATGCAGACTCTTGAGAGCCTCTTCTTTGTTTTATATAATAATAGGATAAATTTTTCATCAGATGTAAGTCAGTTGTATGTCAAAGACCGGGGTCAAAGAAATATAAAATGTTTGTCTTGGCTGCAAAATGCATTTGGTCTTGACCCCATTTTCAAAGCTTGATAAGATAATGTTAAAGATAAATATTGCGCATACATATTGAGTGGCCAGTCCTCTTTGCTATTGTGCATAAAAGACATGAAAAGTCTTCAATCTATAACAGAAGAGTCAGAGATTAATATACCCTTAGTGGCAAAAATGCAATTTTTTGCTTACAAATTGGTGTGAAAAATTCCAAAAAATTTTTTTTTTTCTTGGTATCTGGCACATTTTTAGACCTATTCTGTAAACAAAAAAGCCAAGAACTTGACATTTCTGCTGCAGGTCTTCAAGTACTGGGGTCTATGACAGCCCACCCCTCACTAAAATCTCATTTTTTTGCGACTTTTGGCTTTCCATTGGTACTAAATAGGGACCTGCAACTCCAGCATTTTAGATTCTCGACCCTTTTGGGGTTATTTGTTTAGCTGCAGTACCCTTCTGTCTGTCATCTCTGCTAGGCTTCCATTTCCAATGTATGGGAAACCGTCAGAGACATAAAAGTAACCACAGGGTCCACGATGCCAAAATGCATCGTCCAGCTGGAAAGTGTTACACACATAAAAAGTTTTATAGAAGATATGAACATTTGATATCTAAATATGATGCGACTCGCAAGCAGCTTATTATTAAGGGCATTTCTCAACCTCGAACTTACATTCAGGGGATATTGACGGGATGTTCTTCACAATTCCGTTAAATTGGCTTTGGGATCCAACAACCTGAACATTTTACAGTTGTCTGCTTAGTTTCAATATATATAATTGCATATGGTAAAAGTATATGGTAGGTAATTGATATTTGATACGTCGATTTGTTTTCTTATAGAACATTGAGATTGTAATGTGGCTTTCAATCTTGAATTTTATTTATAATTTTAAGATTATATACTTTCTCAAGTATTCTAAGTGGCAGGCCAAACATTTGGGCTAAATATGAATTAGGATGTACACTAGGTTTGATGTCTGTTTTGTGTTGTCAGTCTTACTTGTTACAACCCTACCTTATTGACACAAAACATGTGACCTTGATTTCTGTTTCGCGGTTAAATGCTAAAAGATAGGTCACATTAACCTTAATTCCTGAGTGACTCTTTTCAAGTCCCGATCTGAGATACTTGAGATTGTAGATGAGTGATATTTTGTCGACAGATGCACCTTAGCCTCATAATGTGTTACTCATGCACGAGTGACTCAGGTTAAAGACTACAGGACCGATCTGAGACACTAAAGCAAATAAACTTTCAGAGTTTGTAGACCTTGATATGCTGAACATTTTTGCAATTTACACTTCACCTCTATCTGTTACAGTTTTTGAAATAAAAAATAAAAAATGCATAAATTTTGAAACTTTTATGGAAAAAGGGCCCCCCCCCCCATTAAAAACAAATGGTTGCTCCCTAAAGTGATTTTTTTGTAAAATATACATTTTTGTCATATTTGCATTTTGTAATAATAGTGAATCTTGCAGTCAAGCAATGATATTGCCTTACATAGAATAATACACGTAATATTCGCATGTATACTATGTTTTATGGCGTTTTCTACGTTGACGCGTGTACAGATCCGAAGAGCAACAAGTACAACACCTGTAGTAAAAGATCCGTCGACATCCAACTGAAAGCTGTTAGCCGTAATAATCATAACATTTTGTAGTTTTAACCATATGGTATATCGCGGTTTCACAATACACTGAAGCCTTTTATGTTCCGTGCACTATTGTTCTTACGATTACATCTTGAAAATTACATAAATACACTTAATCTAGTATGGCTTCTCAAGACACTGCTCTCGGTTTCCTGGCAAACCCCATAACGACACCAGCAATGACGCAGAAAATGGCTGCCACAATACTCAATCCGAACGCCCATGACAGTTTATGTGTATATGTTGTGGTAACTGTACGATAAGGAACCACAGCTTTACCTTCACTGACAGATGCCCCATACACAATGGCCCCAATAATAATCAGCACACCTGGAACGAAAAAAAAAGGTGAAGTTACATACATAATGGCAACGGAGGATAATTATCTAAAATGAGTGATTATGAAATCGCCAAGCATTTATGGTAACTTTATGCTATTTAAAAGGCGCATAACCATAAAAGGCGACAGCAAAATTTAAGCTTTTTGAGTTTTAAGCTTTTGAAACCAACTGGTCATATACCTTTGAAAATTATTTTGTACAAACCTACGTAAACATTGAGCGAACTTTGTGTTTTTGAGTAACACGCTATAGGTGTACTCAAACACGACAGGAAGCGCGACCCCAGTCTACGATGTTATAAAAGATAACGTTTGGTTTGGTTAAAGATCGTATATCACTATCCTTATAATGGTTAAACTATAGTAACTAGAAAAATTGTGACCAAAGCTCACGTATCTATATAATCCGTTCTCCCATTAATTTCAGAAAAATAAATTAAAGAAAATGTGTCCATGGGACACGGATGCCCCGCCTGATATTATATTCAGAAAAGAGGACGACAGGGAAATATTTGACAAACTACTCTATAATACTGACTAAGTCCGTATACGATATAAAGTTTCCTTACTTTAAGGGGAGACAGGGAACAACTCGTACAAAATATCAAATTATTACTACATACACAAGCTGAGAAATCTTGGCGAATATTTTCAATATATGGCTATAATGGAAAAAATTCAAGTGATCAGCAGACAGGGAGTATATGAGTGACGGACTTCAATAGGGGACAGTACAACTCATCATACCTAAGCTTCAGACCAAATATCATTACTACATGTAATACACAAGCTTAGAAATCATTGACGAAAGTTTTCAAAATATGTCTATAATAGAAAAAAATCAGAGTTATCGGCAAACAGGAAGTAGATAAATGACTTGAAAAGGAGAGACACAGTACACCTCATCATACCAAAGCTTCAAACAAAATATCAAATCATTACTACATACACAAGCTGACAAATCCTTGACGAAAATTTTCAATATATGCCTAAAATGGGAGAAAACACAAATTATCGGCAAACAGAAGGTATAGACAAGGATAGACCTCAAAGGGGGGAAAACGGTACAACTCATCACACTAAAGCTTCAGACCAAATATCAAATCATTACTACATACACAAGCTGAGAAATCCTTGACAAAAATTTTCAATATATGCCTAAAATGGGCAAAAAATCTAAGTTATCGGCAAACAGGCAGTAGATGAGCGACGGACTTCAAAGGGGGGACACGGTACAACGCATCATACCAAAGCTTCAGACCAAATATCAAATCATTACTGCATACATAAGCTGTGAAATCCTTGACAAAAATTTCGAATGTACGTACATACGGAAGTGTAACAATATATTAGTTCCTACCTGAAAAAGTATCCCATGGATAGAATTTAAGTAGATTTTTTATCCTACTGGATAAAATTTTTCACGAAATTTTTTCCTCTTCACGAAATATTTTCCTCCAAGAGGATAATATTTTATGAAAAGGATAAAATTTCGTAGCAAATATATTATCCTACAGGACAAAAAATACACTGAAATTCTATCCGTAGGATACCTCTATGGACAAGACAAAAACTTGTGGTAAGTTTTTATTTCTACTGAAAAATGCCACATGTTCTTCAGAATGTGTCATCACACCAAATTTATATATAATTTATTTTCTGTGAAACATTTCATACAAATAATTGGCAAATTATATTGAGAAAAAAAATTGAAAATATGAGAACCAAACGTAGCGGTTCATATTTTATTTATTGAATAAACATTTTAGCATAATAAATTATTGACAATAGTCTTTTGAAAAGTAAAATTTTAAAGGGAGATAATAAGATATACTCCTTTAGGAAACCAAACTAAAAAAGAAATCTTTGGGATTATGTTGTTTATATGGATATAATTCTTGTAAAATTTTATCCGTTGAGGAAGAATTTTTTAAAAAATTTTATCCTCTAGAACATTTTCTAATAGGATACTCAAGTACTTTTATGTTAAATTAAAATATTTTACCATCAGCTAACTTGTAATATAACTTGTTTTCAACAATCATAAAACTTTCAGATATTTAAGTATAGCTTTTTTTATTTAAACTCAAGCTTTCTGTGAATTTTGGTATTTAGGTACTTGATCAACCTGTTATACTGTTATACTCTTTTCCGTTTTTTTATTATTGTGTTGGGAAATGATTCTTATAATAAAGCATCATGGTAATTAATACCATAATTGTATTCATATGAACATTTAACGGAACAAGATTTAATTGGGACAATATCTTCACATGAAATTTTATCCTAGAGGATATAATTGATAGAGACAGGTGAGATTTTTTATCCTATGGGATACTTTTTGGGGTATATTTTATCTTATAGGATATTTTTTTTTCATATGATATTTTATCCTAACATAAGATAAAATATATGTAAGATGGACATTATTTCTACAGAAATAATGTCCATAAGCTACTGAAATGATATCCCACGGGATACTTTTTTGGAACAATTTTATCCTGTAGGACATTATTTATTGGGGATATTATTTATGATTACAGATGGAGGGACGGACGGGCAAGGGTAAAATGCAATGCCCCTGTCGCCTTACGGTGGGGCATAAAAGCAAATTAAACTAGAAGTGGTGCCATCAGAAAAGATGGCCATCCCCGCACTCACCTGTTTGACACAGAAAACAGTCGTCATAGACCCTTGGGGTATTTTTTCTCAACATTTAAAAAAAAAAATTGATAGTCACTATTTTTACTAAGACAGAATACAAGGGTATACTGTTGCTGGGTAGAATTTCTAAAAATGAGTTTTCTTTGAGACTTTCATGAAATTTACCAAATTTGGAATCAATTATTTTGAAAATCCAATTGGTGAAAATGATTGCCCTAACAGAAATAAATCCTAACAGTTTGGTTGCTAGGTAGAATTCCAAAATATAAGTGGTCTTTGAGACTTTCAGAAAATTTACCAAAATTGGAATCAAATATTTTTGAAATTCAGTTGGTGAAATTGGAATCATATTTCAGAAATCTAAGTATTCCAAATTTTATTTTTTCCAAACTCTTGCAAAAAAAAGAAAGCATATACTTAAAGTTAAGAAACGAGTCTTTAACATTTTCAGGAAATTTACCAAAGGTGGAACCGGAATCAAAATTCCGAAACTTCATTGAACATCTGCAGACTATATGCAACAATTCTATAACAAAATTAAATCCAAAAATGTAGAAGTTCCACTGAAAAGCTCACATGTGTCAAAATCAACATCTTGGGACCTCTTGTTTGCATCAAGACTAATTTATAAAATCCGAAAGCTTATTCAGGCCGATAAGTGGAAATGGAACTCTTCATTAAACGAAACAAAAAAGGTCTACTCAGATTGTTTTCCGTAGTTACAAATTCCAAAAAGTTGTTTCTAACAAGATAATTGAATGATTTTTTAAATCATGTATTTCATTAAGGTATAGAAATAATGTAAATGTTCGCCGTTTGATTGTTAAGTTTGTAATTAGTGCGTAAATTGTGGTTTAAGTGGACTGAATTGGGTGACTNGAAAAGATGGCCATCCCCGCACTCACCTGTTTGACACAGAAAACAGTCGTCATAGACCCTTGGGGTATTTTTTCTCAACATTTAAAAAAAAATTGATAGTCACTATTTTTACTAAGACAGAATACAAGGTAATACTGTTGCTGGGTAGAATTTCTAAAAATGAGTTTTCTTTGAGACTTTCATGAAATTTACCAAATTTGGAATCAATTATTTTGAAAATCCAATTGGTGAAAATGATTGCCCTAACAGAAATAAATCCTAACAGTTTGGTTGCTAGGTAGAATTCCAAAATATAAGTGGTCTTTGAGACTTTCAGAAAATTTACCAAAATTGGAATCAAATATTTTTGAAATTCAGTTGGTGAAATTGGAATCATATTTCAGAATTCTAAGTATTCAAAATTTTATTTTTTCCAAACTCTTGCAAAAAAAAAGAAAGCATATACTTAAAGTTAAGAAATGAGTCTTTAACATTTTCAGGAAATTTACCAAAGGTGGAACCGGAATCAAAATTCCGAAACTTCACTGAACATCTGCAGACTATATGCAACAATTCTATAACAAAATTAAATCCANTAAATAATATTTTATTGTCGCCAGGTTAATTTTTGTGTGGTTGCAATGAAGACATTTGACATCAACTATAAACAATTTAACGTGCAATAGCAGACCAATTGTTAACTTTTATTTTGTAAATGTTTTTGTTTTACTAATGCATCGTTCCTTTGTGATTTATATACCCGAACAAGCTTAATATCTAGCCGTTACTATGTACCATCAACAGACGGCGTGTTCCTAAAATATGGCTGATGAAGTAGACGCCCACCTCATTAGCATGTTTAGAAGGGAGATAATTTCACACAATGACTTTTCGGACTGTATTGCACATCTGAAGACTATATGCAACAATTCTATAACAAAATTAAATCCATAAATTCAAAAATGTAGGAGGAGTTCCACTGACAAGCTTTCTTGTGTCAAGATTGACATCATGGGGCCTCTTGTTTGCACCAAGACTAATATCAATATATTGTGCATCTGCAGACTATATGCAACAATTCTATAACAAAATTAAATCCATAAATCCAAAAATGAGGAAGGAGTTCCACTGACAAGGTCCATCTAACGGACAGACGGACAGACGGGACAGACAGACATACAGACGGACGGACGGACGGACGGGACCAAAACAATATCCCCGCATATTCTTCAGAAAAGTGCGGGGATAATCTAATTTTCAAATACTAGTTGTAAGTGCACAATGGCAATATGTACTGAACATTCTGTGAAAGTTTCAGTGAATTTCACAAAGCGGTCTAGGAGGAGTTGTCGTCACAAAGTGTGTATACCCTATGGCAGACAGACCAACGAACGGACAAACGGACACTATAACACTTTATACTGCCCCGCCTAAGCGGGGATATAATGAAAAGGTGAAACTAGAAAAACTGAGAGTAAAGTCCACATCTATATACATCCCGCTCCCAATTTGATTCCAAAAATAAAAATTCTCAAATAGATGGTGTGTGCTAAACATTCTGTGAAAGCTTTGAGTTGACGCCACAAACTATGTACCCTATGGCGGACGGACGAAAGAAGAGACGTACAGACGGAAAGATAAATCCCACTAAAGCGAGGGTATAATAAATTGAAGTATAAAACAAAATAATGTGTGTTTTCATAATTTTTTTTTTGTTTTTTGTTTTTTGTTTTTTTGGTGGGGGTCAGAAAAAAAGTACTCATTTCATACAGATATTTATAATAACTAAGCAGGTTCATGCCAAATTATCATAGAGTAAAAAAAATAAAGACAAGAGTGATATGTATGTTAACCTGCAATAAGGAACAGATAACATCTATAGGAAATATACATTTTATGTATTATGCAAGTAATAATGTCATAAAATTAATAAATTATACTATAATATCAAACAGACAGTGGAATGCAGTGTTTACGCCATAAACAGTAATAACAATATGTGGAAGACTACGTATATTATGATGAATGGTCGATTGTTCTTCAGTATTTTCAGGAGATTTCCTCTTCATAGTCTCGTTTACCATCCCCCCAAGCAGGCATCCCCACGTTGAATCCGGCAATTTATACGTCTTTTCATACTTAATTCATTTTTTTTGTAATTCAACATTGTAAAAACATTATCAAATGTAAAAGAAATGTTGGTTTGTCGAACTTTACCTTTTCACTAAAGTCAACGACAATGTGGTATAAACTTCATTCAACTTTGTGGTCCCAACATTGCTTAGTAGGAGGATTCAATAGAGATAAACTGGATGTAATACAACGACTCGAGACATTCTCTCCTTCTTGTAATTGTACATTCAAATTAAACTGAAGCGCGACCTTTATACCTTTTCAAACACCCTCTTACTCTCCCCCGAAAATGCATATGTTTGATATGGTTACCTGCTAGTATGGCACTACTAATGGCGGAACTTTTGAATATTTTGTCGTATTTTTCTGAAGTGAGGAAGGTAAAAAGTGCCATGAACACCAGAGCCCCACTTCCAAACATCATACCAATTACATTTAATGCACGAACAGCAACCAACCATCCTGAAATATAAATATTTTAGTTACTCATAATTTAGTCCTTCCTCAGTTGAGTTTAGCTTTCTTTTTAGGTCCTTTTGATTATTTGCTCCCTATCAGCCTTTATACACCTTTCGATATCTGGATTTCAAATGTGTTTATTTTATCTGCACTGACGAGACAAGAGTTGTCGAAAAGGCCATATGCAGAATGTAAATGTACAGTAACTTCGGTATGTTGTTTTCACTTCAATTCAATTCAAAGTTTTATTTAAAGTCGATACATATACAAAAGTTCTACACACGCTTTATTAAGCTTTTAACATCGAATGTTATTCAGTTCTTTTTTTTTTCATATTGTTTCATTAGGAACCGACCATTTAACTTGAAGGG
>MJUU01009177.1:11887-23073 GCA_002080025.1 Modiolus philippinarum
CTATGGGAAAAGCAAATATTTGCTATCTCCTCTGAAGTTACTGAAGCAAATGGAACCAAACTTTACAGAAATGATGTATGGAAGGTCTTTTACTTAGTTTGCCGAAATTTTTTCGATCTGTGAAAAAAAAACATGGCCGCCAGCGCAGAACAAAGTTTAACATGGGACCCTATGGGAAAGGCAAATATTTGCTATCTCATCTAAAGTTACTGAAGCAAATGGAGCCAAACTTTACAGGAATGATGTATGGAAGGTCCTTAACTTAGTTTGCCGATTTTTTTTCAATCCGTGAAAAAACATGGCCACCAGCGCAGAACATAGTTTAACATGGGACCCTATGGGAAAAGCATATATTTGCTATCTCCTCTGAAGCTACTGAAGCAAATTGAACCAAACTTTACAGGAATGCTGTATGGAAGGTCCTTTACTTAGTTTGCCGAAATATTTTCGATCCGTGAAAAAATATGGCCGCCAGCGCAGAAGATAGTTTAACATGGGACCCTATGGGAAAAGCAAATATTAGCTATGTCCTCTGAAGTTACTGAAGCAAATGGAACCAAACTTTACAGGAATGATGTATGGAAGGTCCTTTACTTAGTTTGCCGAAATTTTTTAGATCCATGAAAAAACATGACCGCCAGCGCAGTACATAGTTTAACATGGGACCCTATGGGAAAAGCATATATTTGCTATCGCCTCTGAAGTTACTGAAGCAAATGGAACCAAACTTTACAGGAATGATTTATGGAAGGTCATTTACTTAGTTTGCCGAAATGTTATCCATCCGTGAAAAAAAATGGCCGCCAGCGCAGAACATAGTTTAACATGGGACCCTATGGGAAAAGCATATATTTGCTATCTCCTCTGACGTTACTGAAGCAAATTGAACCAAACTTTACAGAAATGATGTATGGAAGGTCCTTTACTTAATTTGCCAAAATTTTTCGATGCGTGAAAAAACATGGCCGCCAGCGCAGAACATAGTTTAACATGGGACCCTATGGAAAAAGCATATATTTGCTATCTCCTCTGAAGTAACTGAAGCAAATGGAAACAAACTTTACAGGAATTATGTATGGAAGGTCTTTTACTTAGTTCGCCGAATTTTTTTCGATCTGTGAAAAAACATGGCCGCCAGCGCAAAACATAGTTTAACATGGAACCCTATGGGAAAAGCAAATATTTGCTACCTTCTCTGAAGTTACTGAAGCAAATAGAACCAAACTTTACAGGAATGATGTATGGAAGTTCCTTTACCTAGTTTGCCGAAATTTTTTCAATCAGTGAAAAAACATGGCCGCCAGCACAGAACATGGGACCCTTTGGGAAAAGCATATATTTGCTACCTCCTCTGAAGTTACAGAAGCAAATAGAACCATACTTTACATGAATGATGTATGGAAGTTCCTTTACTTAGTTTGCCGAAATTTTTTCGATCCGTGAAAAAACATGGCCGCCAGCGCAGAACATAGTTTAACATGGAACCCTATGGGAAAAGCAAGATCTCCTCTGAAGTAACTGAAGCAAATGGAACCAAACTTTACAGGAATGCTGTATGGAAGGTCTTTTACTTAGTTTGCCGAAATTTTTTCAATCTGTGAAAAAACATGGCCGCCAGCGCAGAACATAGTTTAAAATGGGACCCTATGAGAAAAGCAAATATTTGCTACCTCCTCTGAAGTTACTGAAGCAAATGGAACCAAACTTTACAGGAATGATGTTTGGAAGGTTCTTTACCTAGTTTGCCGAAATTTTTTCAATCAGTGAGAAAACATGGCCGCCAGCGCAGAACATAGTTTAACATGAGACCCTATGGGAAAAGCAAATATTTGCTATCTCCTCTGAAGCTACTGAAGTAAATTGAACCAAACTTTACAGGAATGCTGTATGGAAGGTCCTTTACTTAGTTTGCTGAAACTTTTTCAATCCGTGAAAAAACATGGCCACCAGCGCAGAACATAGTTTAACATGGGATCTTATGGGAAAAGCAAATATTTGATATCTCCTCTGAAGTTACTGAAGCAAATTGAACCAAACTTTACAGGAATGGTGTATGGAAGGTCCTTTACTTAGTTTGCCGAAATTTTTTCAATCTGTGAAAAAACATGGCCGCCAGCACAGAACATAGTTTAACATGGGACCCTGTGGGAAAAGCAAATATTTGCTATCTCCTCTGAAGTTACTGAAGCAAATTGAACCAAACTTTGCAGGAATGATGTGTGAAAGGTCCTTTACTTAGATTGCCGAAATTTTTTCGATCCGCGAAAAAAAAAACATGGCCGCCAAAGCAGAACATACTTTTACATGGAACCCTATGGGAAAAGCATATATTGACTATCTCCTCTGAAGCTACTGAAGCAAATTGAACCAAACTTTACAGGAATGATGTATGGAAGGTCCTTTACTTAGTTTGCCGAAATTTTTTCGATCTGTGAGAAAACATGGCCGCCAGCATATCTGAAATGTATAGAAGATCCTTTGCAACAGTTATTCATTCAATAGGATCAGACAAAAAACATGGGTGCTAATGAAGAACATAGCTAAACATTTGACCCCATTGGTAAGGAAACATTTTTTTTAGTCATGTATGGTGTAGAAGCATTTTGACAGGTGAGCGATACAGGCTCAGTCTCTGAGCCTCTAGTTATTTTAATTCATCTAATATCCCCGTGTTTTAGATGTATGCATTATAAGCATTATTGAAATTGTGGATTTCCTATGTTTGGGTTCTAGTGGTGCTGATGAGGAATTAATTTCCGAAATGGCCATACAAATCATTAAAATTAATTGCAGATGGAGTTACCATATGTGTTATTGTCTCATGTTCATGTATTCCAAATCCTTTCGTAAAATATTTAATACAGGAGTTTGTCTTTTAATGCAGTGTGGAGTTGGTAAAACAATTCCCCGTGTTTGAGATGTATGCTCTTAATTTTTCTTAGATGGTGTACTTGTACATGAGATATTATCTCATGTGTACACTTTCTTTATAACTACAATGTATTATCTAAATCTATATAAATTCTAAATTCTAAGGTTTAACCCCCTCCACCGTAGTTTTGTTCTTAGCTATATATTTGATATTATATATTTGATATATTTGGTTTTATGCATTAAAGGCATTTTTGAAATTGTGGATTTTCTATGTTTGGGTTCTAGTGGTGCTGATGAGGAATTAATTTCCGAAATAGCTATACAGCTCATTAAAATTAATTGCAGATGGAGTTACCATTTGTGTTATTGTCTCATGTTCATTTACTCCATATCCTTTCGTAAAATTTTCAACACTCCAAACGAAAATCTGACCAGAGTTTTCCTAAGTTTTTTTATAGTATATAATAACTCATTTTCTGAAACAGGTCAGTGCACTTGCTAGATGGATGGATAAATTAGTGGAAGAACGGTTATTTATTCAATGCCGAAATAAAACGATGTTTGTGGGAAGTTTTGTGAAATTTAGGAACCGAGTACAAGTATAGGCAATGTGTTTTCGTTAGATGGAACTTGTAGTATTTCTGTATCGTGGGATTAATGTTTTCTTTCCGTCAGGATCAGTATGTATGAAATAAATAACAAAATACCGAAGTTACTGTGAATTTAGTATCTGCATATGCGCATTTCGACAACTTATGTCTTTTCAGTGCTGATTGAATCAAAACATTTGAAAGTGTCTAATTTGGCCAATTCGTTTTGTTGGACATTGATGTACTATTTCTTTCAAATAATAGACTTACAATAAACAATGAAGCAATATGAAGTAAATGACTTAATACCGAAGTTACTGTACATTAGACCAAGTCTGTACAAATACATTGTAGAACCAAGAATTGGAGCAATGCTTTTATTATTATTCTTGTCTTGAAGTCAGAATGAGCTTTGCTCATATCTCACTCTAAGTTCAAAAGGCTCCTACCTCCGGTTTCAGTGGAATTCATTGCTTTATGTTGGACATCGCCACATTCATGTGCTGCTGATGAGGAATTAATTTCCGAAATGGCCATACAGCTCATTAAAATTATTGCATTTGGAGTTAACATATGTGTTATGGTCTCATGTTCATTTACTCCATATCCTTTCTTAAAATATTTAATACATGAGTTTGTCTTTTATTGCAGTGTGGAGTTGGTAAAACCATTCCCCGTGGTATAGAGATGTATGCTCTTTATTTTTCTTAGATATGGTGTACTTGTACATAAGATAATATCTCATGTGTACACTTTGTTCAATTACTTTTATCTAAATTTATGTAAATTCTAAAACCGAAGATTAACTCCCTCCATCGTAGTTTTGTCCTTATCTATATTTGATATAACTGATTTTTCGGATTTCGTTTGGTTATATCCATTTTAAGTTTTTCCTTTGTTTGGGTTCTAGTGCTGCTGATGAGGAATTAATTTCCGAAATGGCCATACAGCTCATTGAAATTATTGCAGTTGGAGTTAACATATGTGTTATGGTCTCATGTTCATTTACTCCATATCCTTTCGTAAAATATTATAAACCCTTGGATGGGGATTATCAACAAATATAAAATTAATTGGCAAAGTGCTCTTTCATAACTGTCATCCGTTTCCCGACGAAAGCTCTAGAGTCCTTAGCTAAAAAAAGAATAAAAAAGATAACAGGAAACACCTACACAAACAAAGCCACATTACTCAAAGTAACAAAGAACTACACAAGAAAAAGACCCCAAAAAATACACAAGACAAATGTAAATAACGATAGGAACTCGGGACAGCCGGACTTGGTACCGGCACTAGCAAAAGCCAGCGGTAGGGTTAAACCGGTTTATGGGTTTAAAGTCTGTTCCGCTTCCTTTAGATAATAGAAATTCTCTTCTGTTGTCTTTAACATTGTATATTTCGGCAGCGGATTTTGCATGTCTGTGTAAAAATATCGTTCACTTCTGGGACCACTTTTAACTTTCATAATTTCCAATACATATGGAAAGAAAATATATAAATTTTTAAATGCTCCATTCTTTTAAAGGGTTGATATTTTCAACAAGACTGGACCATTCTGAAATAGGTATTGGTAGGTAATACCTGAAGTCAGATGATAAACAAGTCTCACTTTGGCTTTTACCATATGCTTAGACCCCCTTTTAAAAAGAATATAACCGTAAATGAAATAATTCAACAAAATACCCAAACAATAATAAGAATATGCCTGCATTTAATGAAAAAGAAATGTTTAAAAGAAATTGTTAAGCTAACAGCTAATTTTCATTCGGTGTTGACAAACAAAAAGTCCGTGGATTACAATTGTTAACCCGAACGAGTACACCTTGCTATTAATAGGTAGGTCAATTCGGGTCATCTAATTCATCAAGTTACTTAGTCACCCTTAAACCATCACTTAGAAATTTTCACCTGTTTGAAAGAAATTGTGAAAATGTACATTACTGCAGACTTTTTTTTGCATGCCACAAACAGCGAATTCAACATTTTTCAGTTATTTATGGTCATTCCTGAAAAAATATACCAGATATGATTAAGATTGGTGTAAAATAAAGCTGAAATCGTAAGATTTCTATTATCTAAAGGAAATGAAACAGACTTTAGTAGATAATTACAACATAAAGATAAATACAGGCTGCTCATTAAGGCTTGGCAATGTAAAATAGTGAGAAGTAAGTACTATAATCAGGTGATCACAATAGCATTTGGAAATTAAAAAAAAAAACAAAAAACAAAAAAATCATTAAATACAAAAATTTTGAAAGCATCACAGTATATTCATATTCAAACACATCTCTTAATATCAACTTATTTCTGTTTACAGAAAGCTTAGGCAGTTACCCTTTATTATCTTTTTATAGAATATCGGATACAAAAAATATTGTGAACTATAATGGACGAGCCCACTTCGTGGGCGAGTCTATTGTTGGAGACAATATTTGAAGTATCCGAAACAAAACTTTTATTATTCTTTTTATCGGTAATTAACGAAATCATTTGATACAATAGATTTTAAAAAATGAACATCAATTTTGAAGAAATCATGAAATTGACTATTGATTAGTAAAAGTATATTTGGGATCCTTTACTGTTCTTTGTAGATGTATATTTGTTTGTTTACATTGGGGCGCTGATTGACAAGGAAGGCGTGGCTTAAGTTTGCCAATATTTTTTTCGTATTCGGGCAGTAGTAAATACTGAAAAGATTTGCCTCAAGAGATCAAACGAAACTCAAATAAATTACCGATAAAAATATAATCTGTTGGTGACATATGTTTTTATTTTATCTTTAAACATATTCGGCGCTGGTTTGTCTGCATTTTTTTTTTAAATGCAATTTGGAATTTTTCTATCTTGCACTGTTTTATAAATTGGTTTCAAAAACTACGACTTTAATGTTATCAAAACACGCTTACCAGTTTATTTTCGAAGGTGGCGATTAATTGTAAAAGAGTAATTGATAACAATACTTCTAATCATACTTAAAAAGTAGTATTGTATAGAGACATTTTGTTATTACTTCCTTCATCAAACAAGTTCTTGCTTCTCCAAGAAACAAACTGACTCCATTGCTCATTGTTGAATGCCTTATGCTGACTTCAGATGAAGAGCATCAATAAAAGCGTTGTTCCATTACTTGGTTTAATCGTGTATTTGTAGGGACTTTCTCTCATGTGCATTTACTCCATATCCCTTCACTTTTAATCCAACATCAAATGCACTAAGGATGACCTTAAACATGATAGACTTTAATTGGAAATAAGTTCTGCAAACACTCGGTATTTCAAAAGGTGATTTGGTGTTCTTTTCCTGGAATTTTATATTGTAAACATTCTTTTTGTTCTCAGACAGGTCCGTACTTATTTTCATATATTTAATTATGCCTAATTTTTGGTTGTCAAAAATGTTTGAAATTAAGCCGCATTAGATTGGGGATAAGTTTTGAAATGGACGTCAGTATGCTTCAAAATTATTCCTATTTCGGTAGACTTTGTTTCATGGATTTGTCATTTTTTATCTGTGTAATTTACAGTTTCACCTTTTCTGAAACCCATTCACGCATTCTTTTTACATGCATTTTGCAAAGTGACATAGGACTGGTAAACAATCTTCAATTTTACAAAGAGATTTATTCAACTATCATATTTTATTTAAAAAAAATCATAAAGATGCAACAGTACAATTTTTACGTAAGATCAAAATTATTTTTTTTCTGTCATCTTTGCTCTCAATCATGGCATGAGAATGAGATATAAAGTTGTTTCCTCTATGGCAAATAAGACCTTCAATTCATTGCCAGGAATAATTTACGTGTACTTCAGCAGACAATTGAAATTCCAATTTGTTATTATTTGAGATTCCTTTTCTGGCATTTTATTTAACTTGAGCATTCGTAAATGTTTTAATTTATCATAGAATAGAAAGCAAAAATCGTTCTTCTTCATTCGGGTTTTGCAGTTTTATTTTTTAAACAAAGCTCACTCTGTATGAAAATTTTCGAAATTTTGGGAGCTGACCTTTGTTCCTATTTAAAATAAAATGTGACCATAGCCAATAACTACGACATCGTCCTTTAGATGCGCCATGTTCTCCTCTTTCCAAACATGTATAATACAGGTGTGTTATACTGTCGACCCAAAATAGGAAAATCGACTCTTGGGCACCCTACTCAAAGATGCTTCAGCAGACAATATGTAATCCAGTTGGTACTTATTTAGCTTGCCACCTTGTGCTTTTTATTTATCTCTGCAATAACCTTTCTTGATCTTTCTGAAATATTAAAAAAAAAACTTTTACGCTAGTTCTTTTTTCTTTTTGTCAGACTACATTTTGCACACCCCTCCAAAGTACCCTCAGTACAGCTATCCCTGTTTTTTGTAATAGTTTAAGTGTTTGCTCTGTTTCTTTGTTATCGACATGTCTTTGTTTTCTCTTCTGTCTTTGTATATCCACTCATGTCTTTGTTCTATCAATTCTTTTTTTTTGGGGGGGGGTAGGTTTTTTGCGAAGGGGGCTTCCTTTGATGTAATTTATCGAATCGAAATTCATCGACTGAACGCAGTATTCCTGGATAATGTCAGATGCAAACGTAGAAATGTATATTTCCGAATGCTACTATAGTGATGAATAACATGTTTTTAAAGCTATTGACATCGGAAAATCCAGCAGGTGGTGACCTGGATTGAAACACATACGTCTATGGCACCATCCGCCTAGTCTGTCAACAACTCCACATGCACGACCATCTATACCTTCCAAATACATAATGTGGAGATTGTCTTTATACATTTGGTCAATGTGGACTTGATGGGTCCGACAAAGTGCTGGCATATTCTTATTGTGGTCGTAATGGTGACTTATGTGCTATTTCCTTGCTATCTCTTGGTCTCTCCTCAGGAATCCTAGGTTCGATTCTAATTGTTACATATGTTGTTGATGTGGTTTCTCTAATTTAGGTCGTTGGTAATTGTACATCCCAGGTATTTTGCTCATATTTTTTTCTAACTTGTGTCCATTTTGGATGCTGTTATAACTAATGGGGATAATAAGAAAATTCTCGAACAGAATTGTAAAAAGCCGAAATACAAAGTGATTTAAACTTTGACATGTTAAATGAGAAAAAAAAGTGAAACTTTAATTGATATATGTGATGTTTTTAACTTTTCTCAATTGATAAATAAGCCTACTTGTTTCAAAAAAGATTGTAAACCATCCCTTGTGGATGTTATTATTACTAATAGGAAAAATTTATGTTTTAATATTCAGAATTTCCCAACTGGTATCAATGATTGTCACAATATTATTGCTGTAACACTAAAGGGTAAAAATCCAGTACAAGTACGAAAGAATATAAATTATCGAAGTTATAAAAAATTTGATGTAGACGGTTTTAATTTAGATGTACAAAATATTAAAATTCCATGTATGGAAAACATTACAACATCGGAACAAGTAAATTCTACTTACATGGAATATCAGCATGCATTTGTTGAGGTACTAAATACTCATGCTCCAGTTAAGACAAGACAACAGAGAAAACATCCCCTGCCATGCATGAACTCAGAATTAAGAGGGGCTATATACCGTAAGGATATGTTATACACTCAGTATACCAAGCAACGGAATGCTAAAACATGGGAAAAATTTAGAAAACAAAGAAATCTGGTTACTAAATTAAAAAAGAAGTCTATAAGAAAATATTTTTTGGAACGCTGCTCTGGTGGTGCAAAAAAGTAATGATTTTTGGCCAACTGTCAAACCTTTCTCTTCTAAAAAGTATATATCGGGGGAAGAAAAAATAATTCTTTGTCAAGAAAACAAGATAATAAATGATACTATGGAAGTTTCGGAACATTTCAATACCTTTTTCTCGACAGTTGCAGATAATATTGGAAATGATGTGGTATATGACTCCTCCACACATCCAAGTATATTGAAAATTAATAGAAATCATGATTCTGAAAATAATTTCAATTTTAAAAATATATCAACTGAAAATGTTGAGAAAATCATTAATAAAATAAATATTAAAAAGGCTACCGGAGCAGATGGAATACCAGCTAAAGTAGTAAAATGTAGTAAAAGTGTAATAGCACCGCAATTAAAGTTATTTATAAATTTATCCATAGATACAGGCATTTTTCCTGATAAATTGAAAGAGGCACAGGTTACACCTTTATTTAAAAAGAACGATCCTCTCTGTGTAAAAAATTACAGACCTGTCAGTGTTTTGCCTATTTTTTCAAAAATTTTCGAAAAAGTTTTAGAACTACAATTAGATGATTTTTTCGATAAAATATTTAATCCGTATCTTTGTGCGTTTAGGCGAGGACATGGGTGTCAGACCACGCTGCTCAGACTGCTAGAAGACTGGAGAGAAGCTTTAGACAAAAATCAGTTCATAGCTGCAGTTTTGATGGATCTCTCCAAGGCTTTTGATTGCCTACCTCATGAAATTCTGCTTGATAAATTATCGGCTTATGGTGTTACTTCAAACTCAGTTTTACTTTTAAAGTCTTATTTAACTAATAGGAAACAGCAAATAAAAGTTAATAGCATACTGAGCAGCTGGGCTGACATTCATAAAGGAGTACCTCAAGGATCTATACCTGGGCCTCTTTTATTCAACGTCTTTATAAATGATATATTTTTGTTTATTGAAGAAGGTACANGATTTTACGGATTTTAGAGGTTCACTGCGCCAAAATAGCTCATTTGCTTATTCAGCTAATATGTTTATACTGGACTTCTTCAAAATTGTAGATTGTATTCCAACCGAACTTAAATGATGTGTTGTTCACTAAATCTTTTTGTGCGCTTAATCCTAAAATTTGTTTTACAGATATTAGAGGTTCACTAAGCCAAAGGGATAATTTATTAAGTAAGGGTTAGAGAATGATAAGCCATGCTCTATGAAATATAGTGCGAGGAGCTTTAGCTCCGAGCACTTATTTCATAGAGCATGGCTTATCATTCTCTGACGCATTTATCACATATTTACATTTAGAGTGGTTTAATCAATGGCTTTACAATTTCTATAATTGAATAATTAAGGTGCTACATATATATGAGAATAAAGGGCTACGCCGAGCGCAGCATGATACGACCGCAGCATGTCGATCACTGAAACTTCAACAAAAGTAGTTCAAAGTGAATGTGGACACAGTAAAGAGCTTGACACAATAATTAGATGGACACAAAAAGAAGCTTGACACAGTTATTAGCTGGAAACAAACTACGGAAAAAATCAACCCTTTTGATCACTTATTGATAAAAAAACTGTAAGAGCTATGCAAAATATGTTACTATCAACTAACACTTTACATCTATAGAAATAAAAAAAAATCCATCGAAATCTGATGAAAAATAAAGATTTGACATATTTAGAAAAATTGCAATTTTGGCCCCTTTGACCCTTTGTAGCTCGGAAACGGTATATGCCCCGCAAAATCCGTTGACATATCTTTGAAAGCTTAGATCTAGAGGAATCCAAAGAAAAAAATCCCATGGAAATCCGATGAAAAATAAAGATTTGACATATTAAGAAAAATTGCAATTTTGGTCCCTTTGACCCCTAGTAGCTCAGAAACGGTAAGAGCTACGCCAAATCCGTTGACATACTTCTGAAAGCTTAGATAAAGGGGAATCCAAAGAAAAAAATCCCATTGAAATCCGATGAAAAATAGAAATTCCACATTATCTGCAAATTCGCAATTTTGGCCCCTT
>MJUU01009177.1:27303-38065 GCA_002080025.1 Modiolus philippinarum
GGGAAGGACATCATCAATTCATGGAAAGGACATCATCAATGCATCTATATATTTGAGATTGAATGATCTAGCGTCTTTAATTCTATTAGCATTTATGAGTTCCTGGAGAACTTCAGTCTCGCAGGAGTATAGCAACCAGTCTGCTAGCAGAGGAGCATAATTCGTGCACTTTAGTATAATAACTTTATTCAAATACTTATAACCCATTTGGGTTGTAGTACATCACATTTATAATAACAAAACATAAAAGAATTAATGTTTACAATATAAAACAGTTATTTGTCTCCTCTCCTCAGTTCTAATGACTGTTGTAAAAAAGAAACGACTGTTTTAATTTGTTCAGAGGTTGACGGATTTAGTATAATAGTCAACTTTTTTAACTGATTCAGGGAATTAAAATTTAGCTGAGTTCTCATATAATATTCTAAAAGTTGCTTTCTACAAGATTGATTAATTGCACAATTAAAGAAGAAATGTTCCTCATTGTCCAAGACTTTACATGTTTTACATAGTCTTTCCTCTCTGGGTATCTTATAGTATCTACCAGTTTTAGTATACCAGCTTACTGTTGGTAAATAGCACCTCCAAATATATCAAGCTTTCTACACACCAGTTTTTCATCGAAGCTTATTTTTCCTTTAATTTTTTTTCTTCTTCTTTTAAAAAATATTGATTTTGAAATCGATAAACAAAATATTTTTAATTGGCAAAGGCTTTTTTGAATGATACCTTAGTTCAACGTAAGGAAGCGTGGGAGAAAGTATAAACAATCAAATGGTTCGGAGAATGTATTTGAGAAAATGAACGGGATTAAAGATCTTCCTACTAATTTTCGAATTTTTTTAGTATCCATTTGTGATTTGCATCACTTCGGGCGTGGATGGTCTCGCAGTATGCTTGATGCCTGTCTTTGACTGCAGACAAAATATGAATCAGTCCAATAGACAGTCCAGTACATGAGCAAGAAAAAGATCCAGATACGTATCTTTCAATGCATGGGTTCTTGTGTAATTTTAGGTATTCAATACACTTAGGGCAGTTCATGATTCTTATTTGTAGTTTGATAAATAAAATAAACAAAGTGAACTAACGCCTGCTATGTCTCTGATCGCAAGATTCCCGGGAAGTGGATACCTTAATGGTATGCAGGGTTGTTAATAATGATCCTGATGACGGCGCCGTGAGCGTCAAAACATGTCGATTAACAATAAAAATTAACCTGCATTCCCGTGGCAGTGTTGTTACTCGATCTCCACATTATTTTTAGTTTGAATTTTCACAGAGGAAATGAATGATCTGTGATTGGAAAGGATTTCATTTTTTTCCGAATGAAACATTGTTGTATGTAGCATTACCTGGCGTATTGTGATCAATGTCAAGTTATTTGATGAGGCAGTTGTAATAATGTGCTTTACATAAAAAAAATGTTATTAGAAGCTTTGTCTGCAGGTACGACATCATATTTGCCATGTAATGAAGATAGACACAAACGAGCTACATGATCTTAAAATACAGGCTTACCTTAGGTTATTTTATAGCTTTTCCATCAGTGGTATACTAAAAGCGATAGTATGACATTTCTTATTCCCTAATCAAGCAATTATACATGTAGAAGCGTTACTTTGATTGTGCTTCGCAAGATTGGCCTAGCACTTGATATGCAATAATTTTGCAAGTTTGCAAGAAGCTCGCATGACTTTCAAAAATTACACTCAATATTTTGTGTGAAAGAATCAGAGGAGACTTCTAAAGCGAAAGAAAGCTATAGTCAAACACCGCCTTTATTAACGGATTAATGTACCCCGGGATAAGATAAGATAAGTTTATTTAACGTCGGCAAGATACATGACAAATAACATAAGCACTCATGTGCTTTTGAACCGATATTACGTAAGGAATAATACATGGCAAAATCCTTATCACATGCCGTATCACCCCGAGTTACCAATATCAGTGTGAGGGCATCTGACCCGAGGTCTGATATTGGTCGAGGGATGATACGACATGTGATACGGATTTTTCCATGTATTATAAGTGTATCATATATTTAAATAGAGGACTATTTAATCCCAAAAATACTGTCAAAATTGAAACCGGTAAGATAAAATCGCGGCATGTTTTTTGTGAAGAGGAAAATTTCAAAATGGGGTAAATAACTAGAGGTTTTGCAAAAATATCTAACTTGTTTAGGAAAAAGTTGTCCTTTTTTGTAATGAATTTATTGGCAAGAATTATCATATACAATTTTTACATACAGATATCAATAACCATTTTTATAACCTAAGGTAGTATAAGCAAAAGTTAATTAGAAATAAAAAGCAGACAACTAACCGTGTATTGTAGCTGTCTCACGTCCTTGTTTTGTCTTTGTTTTTCTCTGTTGCCGTTTTTGCCATGTCTTTGGATTTCGATTTTTGTAGTCTTCGCTTCCCTTGTTCCTTCGGTATTCTACTGCCGTTGTTTTATTCCAGTCCTGTTCGTTTATTTTTAGAAGAAGAAAAAAACAATACAGACCTGTTACCTGTTACCTATTCTGTATCTCCCTCCTATAGCAGGAGCACCGCAGTCACTCTAAGGATCATGCGTAATAAAATTATCATCTTCTTGCACTCACATACATGCGGTAAATTTTCATATTAAAATATCACTTCAAGAACATTAAAATCACTTTGGAATACTTGTTAGTATTAACTATATACAGTTTTGTGTTATAATCCACATCCATAGAATAAAATCTAAAAACACTTTAAATATATACACGCTCCTGCCCCACAGCATAATCCATCATATAGATGATATAGCAATTGTCACTTCTATTCGAACGATTTGTACATCTATAAATATCACTGAAGCTCCCGATTCTACTGTTGCACACTATTTATTTGCCAGTTTATTTAAACGAACTTGTGTCAATTTATAATATAGTTTCTATCCTCATCATTTCTGTCTTATTCAGAAAGTGGAAAACAGAACAGTCTACAATAAGTTTTACGGTATTTTGAGTATTCTGGAAGATTTCGTTAATTATTTCGCAATCATGGTTTTCTAATAAAAATTCCTTCATCTTTTGCAGGTAAAAGTTTCTTATATTCATTAATTCACCACATGATAGCAGGAAATGCACAGCATCTTTAGGTTCTTTCATACAGAGTTGACAAACGGGTGACACAGTTCTATCAGCAGCAAATTTTGATCTATTACTTTGAAGAATTAATGCTCCGACTGCAATTTTTGCCTTTAAAATTGCCATTACAACGGAAAATGGTTGAGTACCACAGCTAGTCCAAATGTTATGTGCGACACCGGATACAGTATCACTTAAGTTCAAATATTGTAAAGTTGATTTTCCATGTGATTCTTCCAATAGCTTTTGAATATGATATTTGTTGACAGTTTCATTGACGATTTTCTTCCATGTCTCTTTTTCTGGCGGACTCAATATAAGATCGTACGGAGAAGGCAAATCATAACGCTTTTGACATTATCCAGAAAATAAACATTTCTTTTGAGACGTCCCCTATCAGAACTACTTTTCTGATATTTCATTAACTAAATCACTACGCACCATTTCCTCGACAGTATATACAAAAGTTTAAGTATTAAATAGTTAAACAAATTAATGAGAATTTGATATTCAATTTATTTTTAGACAACATTGTCGATTTAGCCAACTTGGTATCCAAAAAACCTTGAACCGGAAGCTAGAACTATATTGTGTGTCTAAGAAAAATATGGCTGCCAAAATGATATGCAAACAACAAAAGCCGCAACAATATACAAAATTTAGGACCTTATAATAAAGGTGTGTCGATATATTCATATGTACTGACACACTAGCACTTTGAGCTTTTAACAATACAACCAAACACTGTAGGTAATATACATGTGCACATCAATACTCAATATTTATCAAAATTAATGAGAAATTTATATCGAGTCAAAATATTTTCGTGTATTTTCACGTTTTCAGTTTTTAATGCAGAATGTATGCACGCTTTTCTTATCTTAATTTGCAGTACATTTTTATCTTCATGTACCGTTGTGTAACTTTATGTTGAGCCTTTTGTTTTCTTTTACAAAATTGTGATTTTATTTTCATTTTCTTCTGTTCCTTAAGCAGCCACTAGACTTTACCACTGCAGATTTTCACGAAGTGCTACGACACCCAAGCAATTTTCAATGTTGTCAAGCTGAAATATGTCAGGTTTGTATTCAAGTGATTTTCTTTTTGCTTGCACCTGGAATGGCTAGTCAATAGGCTCTGTAAGTCTCGTCAGGTGACCTCCGAGAATATATGTGAAATGTTGTTACGGGGTACATTGTGCCCATGTAGTACTATGAGAAATTGTTGGATTTTTGGTTCACAGCTCAAATTAAGAGTGGGATTCGTTTTCTTTGAACCAGAATATTTTATCCTTGAAAAATCAAACACTTTATAATCTTAACCTAGACTGAAATTAATCAAAATAATGCATTTTTTATGTAACGTCCAGTGAAGTTTGTCCTGGAAGTGAGAAAGTTGGATGACAGTTTTAGTGCATTATATGTTAGAGTTCCAGACTTTGAAAGTGAAAGTAGAACGAGACTTACAGACCCTATAATGTATCACTGTATTCTATTATTGGTTTTATTTTAATTTCAAATATGGAAGCTGGTCAAAACGTCCCCTACTTTTACATGTAGGTTTTTTGAAAATGGATCGAAAACAGTTTGAATGGGGGTGTTTTGACTGGTATTGTGCAAATATCGATGGAAAATCTTTTGCAATGCGTTAGTTTGTATCGCATTGGCTTGCTTATAAAGGTAGATAGACACTGTTGCGCTAAAAAAAAGAGCCGGATACAGGGTAGGTTTGATTGTTGGACCAGAGCAGTAATTGATGCCTTTTCCTTTGTGACGTCATAATTGAATTACAGATAAGAAACGTCATATTTTGTTTACTTTGCGAGCTCCTTCCCTTGTAAATAATGTTTAATCTGGAAACTTTGTAAAATACATGTACCTCTGTTAAAAGAGGGTGACATATACATTTTTTTATTGTAAATTACATCATGAACTATCTTTTTACAAAATACATCAAATTCTAATTGAAACAAAGGTCATTTCTATCAAGGTAAAAATTTTTTCCTGTGCATTCTGCAAGGTGTAATAAAATGACTAAAAATAAGCAAACCTTGATCTTAATTCTAGAAAAAGCAAGCATGGTGACCCATACTTTTTGGTATCTTTGGCTTTGCAGCGCATGCGCAAAGATATCCTATGTTACCGAAGCTAAACTCAATTCACCAGAAATCTAACTACCCTCATAATATTTCAACACTAAAAAGAAGTCCCATTTTCAAGTCATAAAAGAGCTTGTAAAGACATTCTTGTGCAAAAGAAAGTAACAGTAGTGCAGAAAAGAATCAACAATTTGGAAGAAATAACATTGGTATGAAAATGTAAGAGGGTGAATATTTTTGCAATCACGAAGGTAAAAAGACTTGCCTAGGATCCTGACCCATTCTGACTATCGCGAGGTTGGGACAGGTTCGACTAGGCTAGTAAAAAGACCTCCTTTTCTAAAAACATAGAGTCAGGTCTCAAAAGCCTACAAACCGATCGGATGACGATGATGTTACTATTTACATACATCCCCAAGTATGCTAATTAAAATTATCTTGGCCGTGTGCCATGTATGCAGGGCACACAATGACTTTCACGTTTGTTTACAAATATCTGCACATTGGCATGGATATGTAAAAACCGATCGGATGACGATGATGTTACTATTTATATACATTCCCAAGTATGCCAATTAAAATTATCTTGGCCGTATGCCATGTATGCAGGGCACATGATGTCTTTCACAATGGTTTGTTTACAAATATCTTCACATGTGCATGGATACAATGTATGTAAAAACATAAAAGTTACTTCAACCATTGGGCGGGAAAATTTGAACTTGAAAACAAGGTGTCTTCACAATTTGTTTACAAATGTCTGAACATGCGTGTTTAACTACTGTGAAAGGGTAACATGATAATTAGACTGATTAGTTTAATTAGTGTTGATTGAGGCAGTATTTAGGACATTTTTTGTCTAAATATAGCAATTAATCAGCACCTGTGAGTCAGCATTGACATCAACATAGAACCGATTCAATAAATATGTCCCCACCGTCAGTTTGTGACGTGTATATCTATTGTCATCTTCTGTGTTAAATAAAACACAATGTCATCAAATGTGGACGGTTACAGACAAAATATTGTATATATTTATACACAATGTAGCATTGTGTCATCTTTTTACAAAGGAACTATCAAATATTGATGTAGAAGCAAACTACGAATCAGTCACAACATCATTGCATTTGATTGGTCAGGAAGTTCAGGTAGGGACAGATTTATTGAATCGACCCTATTAATTTTTTGTAGGACCGTATTTATTAATGCCACTAATTACCTCTCTTGTATAATTTTCCATTTTATAAATGTGGCCTAAAGATTTTTCTGCATACACTGAAATCTCCCCCAAATTGTTGTAACATTTTGAAAATTTGTATGTACTGTTTTTAACAATATTATGGGATATTTTACGACATGTACAATACTTTTTGTTTTGTTGAAATTTGAAATAAATAATTACAGCTTTATAGTAAAATTTGTGTATTGTTATAACAATTCATGTCTTCGCATCAAAGCTGATTCATTATAAAAATACTGAGCTTGAATATATTTCATTCATGGAACTGAAAAAAAATTCAGTTTGAGTGTTTATAAAGCAAAAAAAATTCTTTGCATTAAAAAAACCTAGGCTTTTTAATATCAGTCAGGTCTCACTTCATCTGATTCAGATACTGAACAAATTTTAAGTATTCTAAAATTTCCTTGTGACAAGATTTAGAGAATAAACATTGAGGGCATTGTTTGCAGTCAGTTCAAAAATTAACACAGCATTATCGAAAAAATAGTGTTAATATCAAAAGCAAAGAAAAGGGGTAATATTCACTGCTGAAATTTGTAAATTTTCAAGTTTTCTTGTATCATGCAAATGTATCTACAGAAAGAATTTGATATTTTATCCAATGTTGATTCTAATTTATGGTCATGTATTATTTTATACTGTCACAGGCACTGAACCCAAAAGAAAGCAGGTACATCAGTAGCAAAGATACCTTTTAGTGCTTCAAGCACTTTGATTATTATAGATTTTAGGTTGGTAGGATTGGTTCTTCAATTGTGCTGACCTTAAACATAATCTCGTGGATTTGAATATTACTGTCTATCTATCTTACTACTTTTCAAATGAATGCAAAATAAACTTGATTTAAATAACATTACATCTGTGGCATAGATTGTGTGTTCAAAATGGGAGTGGTTTTATTTCAGCCATGTGTGATGAAGTTTGTCATGCTCAAAGCTTGCAACTCTCTCAGCGTATTAAGCATTACTCAGCTGCACTAAACAAGAAAGCTGAAGCACTGCTTAACATGATAACTCCCCATTTAAATTAGCAGAGATGGTTCGATTCAGTCCCGTTCTTAGGGGATTTCCACAATTGATAGTCTGAATTTGTCCATCACAATTTTTTATACCCTGTCGCACTAAGGGGGAAACAATTCGCTGTATGTACCGTAATCAAGATATTTCATATGATAGTTCGATTTACAATATTGGAAAGGCCGCTTATGATTCGTACGATACATGTGGACTAAAAAAAAAATATCATTGGCGGATCCAAAGGAGGGTTTTGGGGGTTGGAACCCCCCTTTTTAGGTCACCTGACCCAAAGGGTCAGTGTGAGCTTTTGCCATCACTTGGCATCCGTCATCCGTCCATTAAACTTTTGACATTTTTATCTTCTCCTTTGAAACCACTGAAGCAAATTCAACCAAACTTTACAGGAATGATGTACTAAAGGTCCTTTACAAAGATTGCTCATTTCTTTCCAATCCGAAAAAAACATGGCAGCCAGTGCGGAACTTAGGTTTAACATTAGAGCCTATGGGAAAAATCACATTTTCATGTTCTCCTCTGAAACAGCTGAAGCAAATTCAACCAAACTTTACAGTATTGATGTACTAAAGGTCCTTTACAAAGATTGCTCATTTTCTTCCCATCCGATAAAAAACGTGGCCGCCAGCACGGAATATAGTTTAACATTGGACCCTATGGGAAAATCACATTTTCATCTTTTCCTCTGAAACCGTTGAAACAAATTCAACCAAACTTGACAGGAAGTATGTACTAAAGGTCCTTCACTAAAATGCAAAGTTTGTTCCGATCCGATAAAAAACATGGCCACCAGCACGGAACATAGTTTAACATTGGACCCTATGGGAAAATCACATTTTCATTTTTTCCTCTGAAACCGCTATAGCAAATTCAACCAAACTTTACAGGAAGGATGACTGAAAATCCTTCACTAAGATTGCTCATTTTCTTCCAATCTGATAAAAAAAATGGCCGCCAGCACAGAACATAGTTTAACATTGAACCATGGGAAAATCACATTTTCATCTTCTCCTCTGAAACGGCTAAAGCAAATTCAACCAAACTTTACAAGAAGGATAAACTAAAGGTCCTTAACAAAGATTACTCATTTCATTCTAATCCGATAAAAAACCTGGCTGCCAGCATGGAACATAGTTTAATTTTGGACCATATGGGAAAATCACATTTCCATCTCCTCCTCTGAAACGGCTAAAGCAAATTCAACCAAATTTTACAAGAAGATGAATGGAAGGTCTTTTACTAAGATTGCTCATTTCATTCCCATCCAATAAAAAACATGGCCACCAGCACGGAACATAATTTAACATTGGACCCTATGGGAAAATCACATTGTCATCTTCTCCTTTAAAACTTCTAAAGCGAATTCAGCCAAACTTTACAGGAATGATGTACGAAAGGACCTTTACAACGATTGCTCATTCCGTTCTGGTCAGAGGAAAAACCTGGCTGCCAGCACATAACATACACAACATTGGACCCTATGGGAAAGTCACATTTTCATCTTCTCCCCTGAAACCGCTGTAGCAAATTTAATTCAACTTTATAGGACTGATGTTCTAAACGTCCTTAACAAAGATTGCTCATTTTGTTTTTATTTGACAAAAAACATGGCGGCCAGCACAGAACATAGTTTAACATTGGACTTTATGGGAAAAATCACATTTTCATCATCTTCTCTGAAACTGTTGAAGCAAACTGTATTGGTATGATGAATAGAAGGTCCTTTGCAAAGTTTACTCATTTCAATAGGACAAAAAACACAGGTGCTAATAGAGAACATACTAGTAGCTAGACATTAGCCCTCCGTAGGTAAAAACATCATTTTTGGTCATGCATGGCAGAGAAGTATTTTGACAGGTGAGCGATACAGGTTCAGTCTCTGAGCCTCTAGTTTTGAACAGTCATGTATTCTTTAATGAATATCCTGGTGTTTTACTAAGAAATGCCCCAAAAATTTTCGAGACTCGCGCCGCTCGACGCAATTTCCTTTCACTTCAATTGTGGAACCCCACCTTTTCAAATTCCCTGGATTCGCGCGCACCTGAATATATTATCGGCTTTCTTTTGGTTGCATTTTTTTCTATTGATAGATAAAAAATACTTTATGTTTTTAGAATAAATCATTCAATTAATTCTGATTTTTTCAATCTCCTGTGTTTTTTGCCAAGTCATAAGCAACCTCAGTTGTAATGGCGACACCGTTATAAGTACAATATCATTGTAAAATGTATCGCGGTATGAACCATAATGCAGGCAGAATCTCGCAATACAGTACAGAAAAGAGTTGTACCGTTACAAATCACTGTGACAGACATGTCCCACTCAAAGAGTGAAACTAAATAACTTTTTCTCTGATAGAGATATTTTCATTTTTTTTTCTGCATTTAAAGAGGTGTAACACACCACTCTCAATAAAAAAAAAGAGTACGAAATGATCTCCTACAGGAAAAGAGATATTTAGACCCACTTTCAGAGTGGAACAGGTCTGTCACAGTGATTTGTCATGGTACCACTCTTTCTGAACTGTACCTATCATTTGCCAAAAAGGTGTAGCGTTTCATCACTACGCCACAGGTAGTGGCAGGGTATTATGTGTCTGTCCCCCGACGGTTTCAGGCTGATAACTTGTGAACAAAATAACATGCTGTCTTCAAACTTGGTATGTACATTGTTTATCACAAAACTCAGGCAAAGTTCGATTTCGGGTTCAGAGGTCCAAGGAGTTCTGGAGTTATGCACCTTGAAACTTTGAAATTTTGTGAATTTTAGGATATCCGACTGATAACTTTTAAATGAAATAAGATACTGTCTTTAAACTTGGTATGTAAGTTATTTATCACAAAACTCAGACCAAGTTCGATTTTGGGTTTAGAGGTCTATGGGGTTCTGGATTTATGGCCCATGAAACTTTGAAATTTTGTGAATTTTAGGGTTCCGACTGATAATTTATGATCCAAATTACATATTGTCTCCAAACTTTGTACGTAATTGTGTACTAGAAATTCAAACCTACTGTCCTAGTTCAACTTAGGTACAGAGATATAAGAGATTCTGAGAGAGTTATGGCCCTCGAAACTTTGAAATTTTGTGAAACGTGGCGGAGTTTCATGTAATGCACCATTAGTTTTTTATCCCCTCGCCCAACGGAGTTGGGGAGGGGATATAGCATCTCGCCTGTCCGTCCGTCCGTCTGAGTGTCTGTCCGTTCGTCCCACCTCAGGTTAAAGTTTGCGTTAAGGTTCATATCTGAGAAACTACATGTGGCA
>MJUU01009177.1:48450-70326 GCA_002080025.1 Modiolus philippinarum
AATTTTAGGGTTTCCGACTGATAACTTGTGAACAAAATAACACAAGGTCTTCAAACTTGGTATGCAAATTGTGTACCACAAAACTCAGGAGTTATGCCCCTTTTAACTTAGAAATTTTGTGAAACGTGGCGGGGTATCATGTAATCCACCATTACTATTTTTTTTTTTTATGTGAGTCACAATTACTAAAGTATTCCCTATAACATAATAATTTTTCCTTGAGATACTAGTATGTAAAGCATATTTCTATCAGTTAGAGCCTTCTATTGGTAACTGATATAGATATATCGCCTTACTACATGGACTAAGTGAAATGAATATATTTTACTTCCTGTTTGATCTATTAATGTTTCCTTCTGCATTTCAAGTGGTTTATTTTACCACTTAAAATGCAAAAATAATACATGTAAATAATTTAATAAGGAAAATAGATAAATTGATTTAAATTTACCAATATGCATTGATATCTTATGGTAAGTCTCTGGCTGTACTCTTCACTTTACTCTTTTGCTAGGCTGTTGATGCAAAATAAGTTATTTTATTGAAAAATTAAAAAGTTGAAAAGGGAATATTAAATACAACAGTTGATTTTAAGTTTTGAAATCTTGTTTTAAATTCTCACAATTAAATTTTCAAGTTTATGATGAGAATCTACAAATGCATGTAGAATATATACACAGCAAATTGAGTTTTCCACAATAATATTTATGTAATTTTTATCAAAACATATTATCAAATGCATTACACTTGTCAAGGTTACATATTACAAAAAAATTCAGTCATCTGTGGAAAAAAGATTTTACATTATTCATAAATGCAAAAAAAATAATAGTAAATGTTAAATATTAATACAGTTTGATTAATTTTCAGGGAAAACAAAAATTGATCATTTGTTTCATGAGTGTTTTTAAGGTATATAAACCCTCTGTTGTTCAGTGAGAAATTACTGAAGGGGAGTAACTCTTCCTGTTTTATTATATAGTCTTACATAACAGATGCTGTCAAGAAAATCTATCCATTAACCTGCTTTACATGTTGTTACAGAAAAGTGAAAAGTACAATAAAAGCTGCACATAACATAATGGCTCAGAATCCCGTCAGTCACTTTCCACAGATGGAGGCACTGGATAATAACAGCCAGGGTTCATCATCACTAGGGGAAATCACATCAGATATTGCCATGGAAACAACACCATTTGGAATGTCAGAAGAGGAATCCAGTAAGTAACTGCACAGAAGAATTCTGTAAAAAAACAACATTTCTTTGTTGGAATTGAGCCTATGCAAGCTGCATGTTCTTGAATCAGGGTTTATTTATTCATTTGAATTCATAACATTTTATACAAGCCATACATGAATTTACTGAATTGTAGAAATTTTCATTACACACTTCTGAAAACATAAGAAAAAAGTACCTTTCATTTGTAATAAATAATATTGAAGGTAAAAGGTAAAAAGAGGGGATGTACCATATTCCTTGTATTAAGTGCCCAGGACTCTTCGCAGATTTGAAAAAGGGGCACTTATATATTAAGAAGGACAAAAACTTTGTTCCAAGAGGAAGGTCTTTTAACGAAATTCTTCGATCTTTCATAAGTTTACCATGTTCATGTAATCAACGTAAAAATGCTTCAGCTATCCAAAGAATGAGGGGGATCAGTTGTTTGTTACGAAATTCAAACGAGAAATGGTTACAACTGGAAACTTAGACACTTGCACAATTGATAAAAACAAATCAATGATTGAAAACATATGAAATAAATACGGAAATTACGGTTTCTAGTGGGAATTTTGAGGGGCTGCTTAAGGATTTCAAAAGAAATGAAGGGTGGGAGACGCTTATAGCGGCAACTGTGCTTAATACGAGGAATACGGTAAACACACACATGCACACCTAAGGGAGACAAACTCATAAATCCTCTTAATATTAATTGGTTTGGAAATTAAATCATTTGGGGGATAAACAAATGTTTGTGCAAGTCAGAATTTTCCAATTTTGAATTTGAATTGAACCTACATTGTATATCCCTCCATTGATCAGAATAAGTAATTTGATAAGTATTCAAGAAAACAAAATACGTAAAATTTACTTTTTGGTGTTGGATACTCCCTGTATTGTATAATTGTTTTAAAATAATAATCTTATCTTGTAGATTCTATGTACCAGTTAGAGGAAGGCACAGACATGTAAGTTAAATCAATTTAAAATGATGTTTGCCCTGATCGTAACCCAGCAGTGTACAAAAAGGGTCTGTCCTTTCAGTCTGGACAGCTAAAAAATAACTTTGCCCAACATACTGAGTTTTACTGTTCCAATGAGGGGGGAAGGGCTGTTGTTGGTTACTTTCCGCTGGAAAAATATTGTAGGTCTGTCATAAACTAAAATTTGCCAGTCCAATTATCGTAAAAAAGCATGTATTATCCACACATTTTTACCCTAGAAAGTATTTAGGGGTTTCGGGATGCGGATTATACAACCATATACGACGTGAGGATTTGGCCAAGTTCCCCGAAGATCGATTGTTAGTCCCTGTTCAAACCAAACAGACTCTTCTTAACATTGTGGATCTAATTAAATATGTTGGTTTGAATTGCAAAGTGCCTTACAGTTATAAAAAAAGGGTCTTTCCTAAAAAAATGCTATTTTGATGTCAGAACACGAATATTTTTATAGCCACCTTAACTGTCAACAAACCATGTGATCAGTAAAGTGTTGATTTTGTGACAATGAGCTATTTAAATCATATTGCCTCTGACAACATTTAACGTGCCAAAAATGCAAAATTATTGGATTAAGTGGCTTATTATTACATTCCAAAACAGTTTATAGGGAATGAAAGACTTAAAAACATCAAATTAAATGTAAAATAGACAAGGATATGACAGTCCGCACCGAACCCATTCTGATTTTTCCATCGTACTTGAACTTCCTAATTGATGAAACGATGTTATTTTTCTTCAAGTTTTGTCGTGTTTGAGCCTTTTTATCATGAAATACTTTCAGAAAAGGCTTCAGATAAAGTAAATAAAGACTTGTGCAGTTGATAAACTATGAAAATACTAATTTACAGGTACAAAATAACTACAGGATTCTCCATAGGCGGTTATAGCCGGCTTCCCCGACCAGCTATATTTTAAAGCCGACCAGCTTTCAAATTTGAAAGCCGGTCGGCAAAATCGGATATTTTACAGATCCTTATTCATATGGTATCTATAATATTTGTCAATTATAAAATAGTTACAAATAATTTGTCAATGATAGGATAATTACAGGTAATTAACATAGTGTACATGGTTTAAGATCATAGCCTCCAGGAACAATGCCTTAATTATTTCCGGTTGTCAACAGTTTGTTTACCTTAGTATGCACATGGTCAAATTGGTATGTGACGTGTGCAAATATAATAAAGGAATAGAAAACATATAATACATTTATAAGAGAGACTGTGATATTTTTATATAAATATAGCCCTAAAATTCACAAATCAAGATTAAAAACAATCCTAACTAGATCAAATTTTCATATGGATCAACGACGCAAATTACAATGTTGAGTTACATCCCTTTGTAATGTGATAAAAATATGCATTAAAAACCTTTTCAATGACATTTTTCAAGAAAAATTGTATTCAAATGCTTAAGGAATAAATAGTTTTACACTTTTTAAGACTTTATATTGAATTTTACTGAAAACTCTGCAAAATGTTGCAAATTCAAAATTTTTATTATACTAATCTGACAAAAATTAGAAATACTTATTTTTGTTCACTTCTAAACTACATGAACTATAAGATCATTAAAATAGTGCTGTCTGCAGTACACAATCATAAATTATATCTCAACAGCAAATCAGATTGGAATTGATTTTGTATGGATGTTTATAGTGACAATGAGACTAAACTCATTCCATGTAACCTATAGGATCCATGTGAAAAGTTTACTTGGGTCATTGTACATTTACTTTATTTAAGTTGCTGTTGGGGAAAATAGGGGATATAGTGTTTCTACAGCAAACAGCAAAAGGACTAAAAAAGCTCAATTTTTGAATTAACTTATTGTTAAATCTTAGTTTTTAAGAATGGTTGCTATGGATATGAAAACAATGAAAATATCACTTAAAAAAATAAAACAAAATGTGGAAATCACGATTTAAATAGTAAAAACATGTCAGTACTTTCTGCATGTTAACTACGCCGCCCTTTAACTTACACTGGAATAGTCAGCACTGTAAAACAACAGGCTATAACTGGGCATCTATGGAGAACCCTGAACTATGATCATACTGATCTCCATGTAGACTTTGCTGGTTAAGGTCCCACCATACTAAAAGTCTTTACCTGGATTTTAAGGTAAAAATGGGGCCTGCGGATGATACACAAATGCGGATAATACATGGCTTTTTACGGTACAGACAGTCCAAACAATTTTTTTTGCAAGAACTCTGGTCTAGTGTTCCATTGAAAAGCTAATAAGAATTATATGCTTTTAAATACAGTCTTTAAAAAAAAGTTACCTACAATTTTTGATGATACAAGTAAGTCCATTATAAAACAAAACCGAATTTGATATCAAGTACATGTATTTTGTACTGACCAAAAAAGGGAGAAATATGAACTTGTATATTCTAATCTTAGATATGAAAAAGAAAGGAAATGGGGTAAATGTCAAGGAGACAACATCCCATATCCAGGTTAAAACGACCAAAAACAAAACATCTAGGGGTCACCTAGAGTAAACAAAATACCCTGTGGTATACCGTAGATAAGTTCAAACGAATCATTCTAGAATGAATGATGCAAAATGATTTATATATTTGTGCTAATTTGCCTTATTTACTATTGTTTCCAAGTGACAATAATCCTATTTTCTCGTTTCTATCCAGTTTTCACATTTCTTAACAGGTATGGAAATATTTGTTCAAGTGATACTTTTTTTGTCGGCGAATTGATTTACATGATGCCTTGTATGATTAAATAATTCCAAATGTTATTGTAACGTTCATTTTCATTGGTCAACGTCATGAATAGCAAACAGAAATATTTTTTGATATTTCCGTTTGCCCATTAATCCGCTCCGCAAAAAATATAGTGCAGCAAATTAAGACGTCGTTAACATGGATCATGCAGTTTTTTAGCATACAAAATTGGAATTATAAGGATTAAACACTGATTTTTAGGAAATTATGTATGTATAAACTCCGGCAGCTCCCTCACAAACTTTACATAAAGTCCTTCGGATTTTATTCAGTTTGTGAGTGAGCTGCCGGAGTTTATACATACATAATTTCCTAAAAATGAGTGTTTAATCCTGTAATGATTTGCAGTAATTATCCTTGTAACTATCAAATTATCAGACCGAGTTTATGAAATAATTAAAAATTGTATATTTTCAGTCCATTAAGAGTATGCAGTCTGTGTAATCTGGCAGAGAGAAGTTTATTAGGGCAGGGAGATATCTGTCGCTACGAGCCAACACCAAATTTCAATCCATTCAAACAGAATTTGTCTAAACTAGAAAAAAAGTATNCCCACATTGCGAGGGAGACTCCCACTAACTCATCAAATCTCCCACTTGAGAAGGTTCTCCCTCGTGGGAGACCAAAATCTCCCACAAAGAGAAAAAGTCTCCCACAATCTCCCACATTTGCAAAATAAAGTAATATTTTACGAAAAAAATGTTATTTCCATGCAAAAATGTGTATTTTACTGCTTTGAAAAGAATAATTTTCACAGTATGACAATAGAAGCCACCCAAAACAGTCAATTATGTTGCTTTAGTTAATTAATCTTATAATGGTATTTGTTAAGTAATCAAATTTCTGTTAAAGTTATTTGTCACAAGGAGAATAACAAAATTATGCCTGTTTAAGGTCGTCACGCAAAATCTCCCACAAACAAAAACAGTAATGAGGGAGATCTCCCACAAAGTCCTTCTTATAGGTTAACACCTATGCATTTTGTAAAGTTTATTGCAAATACTCCACATTTATACACAATGAGTGCGTGCTCCATATGTGATGTCAAATTACTCTAAATTTGCTCACGACATGTTGTATTTGAAAATGCCAGGAAATCTTAACCGATGATTGAACAAGTACATATTGGGTATCATTTTACTTGTACAAGTGTGCACTTTCAATTGAAAAGGCAAAAACCCTTATTTTTGATAATAACTGAAACCTTAAGGTCTCACTAACCACTTCCAGGTCATTTGGCCCTTCAGTCAAAAAGTTCCTAACGAACAAAAATTTGATAATAGTGTGTTTCAAATCATAAATAGTATATTTTAAAGGTCAGAACATCATGAAAAGGCTTAAATGAAAGCTAATAGCGTATAATTATGGGAACAAGTGCCATATTTGAATAAAGTGTATGAATATTGTGTTGATACCTGAGTGAAAGGGCATTGGTAATGGTGGCCGGAATGTAAATATTTCATATTTTATTCGTTGTAATTTTGTGAGAAAACTAAACAGTGAACCCCATATTTTTACAACAGGTTTGGATTCCTTAGATAAAATGCTTCGAAATGATATATGACATGAGACTCATGCTAACCTTATATGTTGAGGGCAAAACATTGTAATTGTCCGTTTTAACCTTGAAGTGAATGGCAGCGTTATAACCGGTTATTGAGACCAATTGGTTTAGAAATTAAATCATTTAGGGGATAAACAAATGTTTAGGCAAGTCAAAATTTTCCAATTTTGAATTTGAATTGAACTTATTTCCCTCCATTGATCAGAATAAGTAATTTGATAAATATTAAAGAAAACAAAATACTGTGAAAGTACCATTGTTCGTGGGGTTCCAATTTTCGTGGATTTCGTGGTTCGCTTAAACCACGAAATTAAGTTCCAAACGAAATGCATTTTTTCCATAGAGTTTTAATGTAGGGACTTTGAAACCACAAATTTAAGAACCCATGAAATAGTGATTTTTATGAAAACCACGAAAATTGATGTCCACGAATAAAAGTACTTCCACAGTAAGTAAAATTTACTTTTGGTGTTAGATACTCCATGTATTGTATAATTGTTTTAAAATAATAATTTATCTTATAGATTCCATGTACCAGTTAGAGGAAGGCACAGACATGTAAGTTTAATCAATTTAAAATGTTTGACCTGACGGTAACCCAGCAGTGTGCAAAAATGGTCTGTCCTTTCAGTCTGGACAGCTTTGCCCAACATATGGAGTTGGACTGTCCCAATGACAAGCAAAGGGCTGTTGTTGGTTATTATCCTTACATAGGTCTAGCAAAAATATTGTAGGTCTGACATAAACCAAAATTTGCCTGTCCCATTACTGACTGTCCAAACAATTTTTTTTTTCAAGAACCTGGGTCTAGCGTTCCATTGAAAAGCTAATTAGATTAGAATTATATGCTTTTAAAGACCCTCTTCCAACATAAAAAAAGTTGCCTACAATTATTAATAATACAGTAAGTCTATTACAAAATTTGATATAAAAAATACACATAAGTGAAATATGAACTTGTATATTCTGATGTTTGAGTATATAGAATACCATGTGATTAACTGGTGAATCATTCTAGAATGAATGAGGTAAAATAATTTTATACATGTATTTGTGCTAATTTGCCTTATTTATCTTTGTTTCCAAGTGACAATACTTCTATTTTCTCTTCTTCATCCAGTCTTCACATTTCTTAACATATTGAAATATTTGTTCAGGGTGATACTTTTTTTGTCGGCGTATGTATATGTTATCGGCAGACCTGGGGTAATTGAAAAATGTAATCGTAATTGTCTGTAATTAATTACATTTTCTAATGTAATTGAATGTAATGTGTAATTGAGAGAAATTTCAATTACATGTAATTGTAATTTAATTAATTACAGTACTGAAAAACAATGTAATTACAATTACTTTTTCAATTACTTTTCAATTACATGAGATCAAGTTTGACTTACAATAGACAATATACAATATTTTATTGACAAAACAAAGTGCCCAATTTGAGCAGAATAACAACAAAGTACAATACATGGACAATACAGAGACAATTATTAACATTTATTTACATTTATCCTGCAATGGTGGTATTTACTAGACAAATACGACCCTATGAATATTTTTTTTCGTATTCATAGGATAGACTGGTAACTGGTCCACGATTTTGAATGGAGAAAAGTCAGGGCGACTGGTTTGAAACCTCGAATACTTTGACGTCACAGTGTAAATTCTCTTATGACGTCAGGGATTATACCAAAATGGCCGAAGTTGTTTACTGTCTTCCTGATCCCGCTTCACTAAGAAAATGCATTTTTAAATATGGTTTAAATGTTTGCAGGATAAAAACAATATACGTACATTGTCGGAAATATAAAATTTATTTGTACTAGCTGCGAAACAGGCGAGAAATGCTCGTTAACCCTCGCATTTCTACCTGTTTCTAAAGCTCGTCAAATAAATTTTATATTTTCCGACAATGTACATATATTGTATATGTATTTCTTTGCATAAATTCAAAGACATCTGTTTTAAATATCATCTTAAGACCAAAAATAGAAAATGTTTTTTATATTTATCTCGTTTCTCTTGAAATATTTTCTATCTACATTTAAACTTATTTTAAAATGATAATAATATACGTTTTTACAAATGACATTGTTAATTTATTTAGTTTAAGGGCCATCCTAAATTTGAAAGTATGGTCAAAAATCAAAATTTAAAATACATGCCGCCCATGGATCTGAACTGGGAGAAGCAAAGTTCTGTAACACATATAAGGGTTAATAAATAGTTAGCGTAATATAAGATGAGAATGCTTATAATATACCCATGTGACTATTTAAATTTGATTTCCCAAAATATCATGAATGTACCAGTACTTGTTCTATTAGTGTATAAAATTGCATTTTGAAGTATTTAGTCCTTTTATATTCATTAGCAGGTTCAATCTCCTTAACAATCATTTTCTCAAAATTATATACATGTATTACAATTCCACCTATGCACAGTCAATACACATGAATTGTTATTATGGATATATATCATAAGTTAATTAAGAGAAATATTATTTTATTTATTGATTAACATTTCCTGTACTCACATGTTAATTACTACAAATATTTAAAGTGTGAATGCTCTATAAACACAATAATTTAAAACCAGCAATTAAATTTTACCTATCAAAACAAAATGTTTTAAGTGATGTCATAACTAAACAATACACGAAACAGAGTAGACTTGTCTATATCTTAAGATGCCAAATTATGTTAATTTATTTATTTATCCAAAAAAAAAATGGATAAATATATGAAAGGGTTTAATGTTTAAAATATCTGCAAAAAACATGAATAGTGTTTTAACATGATTATCTGACAATTTGATATCTTTTAAATTTTGAAAAAAATATGTGCTCATATATTCCTATGAATGTTACATTTTCTTTTACACCCACTGAATTGATTTCAAAACAAAGACTATATCAAAATTGTTAAATTTTGTAGCTAAAACATAAAGATATTTATATAACTACTTAATGATGAAATAAAAAATAACAAAAAGTAACTAACCAATATTCCAGTTCCAATCCTAGGCATGGCTGCATACAGATGCAGTAATTTGTTTATTGCTGCAGACTAATTACCATACTCTTTAGTTGAGAACCCAAATTTTCAAAAGAAGTTAATGGAAATATTCTTAGCAGACCCAAAATATCAGTTACACAGTAGAGTTTACCTTTCATCAAAATTTCGTGTTGGAAATTGTCCTTTGGTGACACCCTTTAAAGTTTGTATCATATCATACATATCATATTAAGTGTAATATTGAAATGTAATTTGTAATTTAATTAATTACTTTCCTAAAATAATTGACCCCGAGGGAACCCCGGGATATAGAAATAAGACCTAGTATCTCCGGCTTGCGGGGTATGACCCCTCCTAAACGGAGGCTGACCCCGAGGGTCCCGGGATATAGAAATAGGACCCATTCCGTGGTTGTGCGGGATTAATAAATACACAACCCATCTTTCGGATGGGATGTAAACTCAGGTCCACGTGTTGGAAGAAATGCCACGCTTCCTGCACGTTAGAGAACCCTTGTAGCAAGCTCTTTTTGGGGTGGTCCGTAGGTGATCGGCTACAAGGCTAAATTCCCCGCCCTTGACGATTTCACCCTACTTTTCCAGTGGCAGTCAGAATTTCCCGTCCCATGGCCCTTTCCATACCCCAAAGATTTATTTATTAACAAACTTGTTCTCGTCTTGATATAGCTGAAATATTGCTGAGTAGACGTTAAACAACATTCAATCAATCAATCAATCCTAAAGTAATTGTAATTCAATTAATTACAACAAAGGAAATGCTGTAATTGTAATTGTAATTTAATTGAGGAAATTTGAAATGTAATTGTAATTTAATTAATTACATTTCAAAGTAATTGACCCCAGGTCTGGTTATCGGACTCTTGACAGCTATGTATCATAAAATATCAACCCATGAGTCAGAACATGAAGCACACAGTGAGTGAGCGTAGCGAACGAGCCCCAAGCTTCATATTCTGGCGAGCGGAGTGATATTTTACAATACATCAGCTGTCAAAAGCCTGATAACTTGTTTATCATCCTTTATTTTTTGTATTTTAGATTTGTAATTATTGAACTGAGGTTTAAAATTCTTCCAAAGTTGTGCGGGAATTTCGGCATACATGTCATTCTCGCCTTTTCAACAATCTTAAGCTTAAAAACATGTTTTACATTTTTATTTATCATTTTATTGGCAAAGGTTTTGTAACTGGTTGAATATTTTGACCGAAATACTCTAAATAATGTCGATTTTGATATTTGCAGGAACCTTTGGTTGTAAGGCTATTCTATCATTCCTTGGAGCATTTATGACGTCATAATGTGAAAACGTCAAAGCTCTGCGGGATATATCAACGAGCTAGTTTCTACAATTTTTCTGACGTCTAGTTCATCTATTTGTGTAATCATGACCTAATCAGAAAGAGCAAATGCAATAGATGTTTATTTTTAGCCATTTTATTATACGACCTCAAAAAATTTGAGGTTGTATAATGGTATCACGCTGTCGTCGTTGTCGTTGTCATTGTCATTGTCGTCCTGCGTCGTCGTCGTCTGTAGAAACTTTAGTTTTTTGTCAATAACTTAAGTTCCAGTTGACCAATCCTTATGAAATTTTAAGACAGTGTTCCTTGGCACAAAAGGAAGGCTTTGGTGGGTTTTGGTTATTTTGGCCCCTCCCATTTTTAAAAAAGGGGCCAAAATGGGCAAAATTGGGTGTTTTCACATATTTAGCTGTAGAATATTTATTATTTATTGGATTTTGATGGGGTTTCTTTCAATGTGTTCCTAATTAAATTTCCTACTGGAGATATGCCAATGGATTTTACGTGACATGTACGGTTCACGAAATAAATGGGGCCAAAAAGGGGTGATTTTCAAAAATTTCATTTTATTTATTTTTAGTCCGATTTTGATGCAGTTTTTTGCAATGGATTCCTTTTGAAAATGAATATAGAGCTGCACCATCAGTTTTTTGACAACATGTTTCTTTTCCGAGCTATGAGGGGCCAAATGGGATAAATTTGCAAATTTGCAGATTGCGTGAAATTTTCATTTTTCATTGGATTTCGATGGGATTTTTTCTTTGGATTTCTCTTGATATAAGCTTTCAGTTATATGTCAATGGATTTGGTGTAGCTCTTACCGTTTCCAAGCTACAAGGGTCAAAAGGGCTGAAATTGCAATTTTCAAAATATGTAAAATCTTTTATTTTGTGTTGGATTAAATGATAGGGTTCCTTTCTTCGGATTCCTCTTATCATATAGTTGAAGTAATATGTTGACCAATTTTACATACCTCTTACTATTTTAGCTATTTAGAAGGAATTATAAGGGTTAATTTTTGTTTTCCTTAGCTTGTGTGCAGCTAATTACTTGTTTTCTTTGAATATATATTGATATAAATCTGTCAGTGGTTTTATGTTCCCTAGTTTGTGTCCAGCTAATTACTGTGTCAAGTTCCTTATTGTATCTATCTATTTACTGTGTCAAGCTCTTAACTGTGTCCACATTCACTTTAAATCACGCTTGTTCAAATTTTAGTGGTCGACATGCTGCGGTCGTATCATGCTGCGCTCGGCGTAGCCCTTTATTTCATTTGAAACCTTGAAAAAAAGTTATTGCCTTTGAAACTTTGGGAGATTCGCTTGATATATCCAGGTCAACTCTGATATATCCGGGTCAACCAGATATGGCTTTTGCGGAAAGGCTTTACAGGCTGATATAACCATGGGGAAGGATGATAATGATTTACATGATGCCTTATATGATTAAATGATTTGCAGTTATTATCCTTGTAACTATCAAATTATCAGACCAAGTTTACGAAATAATGAAAAATTATATATTTTCAGTCCCTTAAGAGTATGCAGTCTGTGTAATCTGGCAGAGAGAAGTTTATTAGGGCAGGGAGATATCTGTCGCTACGAGCCAACACCAAATTTCAATCCATTCAAACAGAATTTGTCTAAACTAGAAAAAAAGTATAGTCCAGATCCTGAAGAAAAGGAAGGAGAAAAGGGTCCAAAGCCACTAACTTGGAGGAGAAATAGAGGTCCAATGAAAGGGACCAGGTTTGTAGTGGGCTACAGTAACTTTTCCTTTAAGATGATAGAGAAATAGTTATTTTATCCATTCTTTAGTTTGTACATGTGTACAGATGCAGTGAGTGCTACATCATATATGGTCATGATACTTGAAAATATTTGTTCTCAATGTAAAGAGAACTTTTTAAGAAGTCAAAATCGAAGGAAAGTTACTTCTTCATGACCAAGTAAAGTATCACCTCAATATACCTGAAATATTGCTACTTAGGTTGATGTTAAACTTCTGTTGATCAAGTAATCAAGGAAAATGATAGCAGTTATCATTTTATATGTATTCGTGAATGAAGATTTTTATGTCTCTTGATGCTGTCTCGATCCAAAAATTAGCTCTAAATAACATACACGACATTTTTAAGCATTCACCATAGCAATAAAAATATATTTCATGTTGGTTAATATCAAATGTAAATTCAGTATACATGTGTATATTGCTCATTGTAGTAGATTGTTGAAGTATTGTATGTCTTGTAAATTGTCAATGTATTCATGCAAATTAATTGATATGTGAGATGTATTTAATTTAGAGAGAGAAGTAAGTCGCCCAGGAGATATCCACATAATTGGGATGATGATACCTGTTTCTTTGGAAATGAATTGACATATGTTGGATTTTCAGACGATGTAGATATTACACAGATATTTGAACCTTCAGGTACAGAAATTTGATCTTCAATAGTATTATGTATTATACTTTGATGGTTTATGTGTAAAAAATAATGTTATCTCATTATTAGCAAGGATGTTTATCACTACAGATTTTCCATATTTGATGGATTTCCATGTATAGATATGCTCTACAGATTCACATTGTAAATATACGGATTATTCATAAACTAGAGGATAAAACATTTCCAAAATTGGGCAGTCCCAAGGTTTGAGTATGACTGCTCTAACTGAACGATTTACAATGTATGTTGTTTAGGGAAGATTTTCAAAAATTTGGGTCTTTCATCTTTTCAGAAAATAGTCTTATTGATGTTAAAGACATTTGCAGATGAGACAAAAATTATTTGAAAAGAGTAAGCACTGTCTGAAAACAAATAGCTAACTTTTACATCAATAAAGGTCAGCAGCACATGTCAAGTTGTAGATGTCAAAGTTTTAAAGGCTTTTTCAACAACCATAGTCATTCTGGATCTTATGTAGACAATTCATGAGTAACTTTGAGTAACTTTGACCTACAATCAAAATGTTAGTGACACAGTTGAAGTATCCATCTCAAAGAAAACAGGATCAGGCTGAAAATGTGTAAACAACGAAAATTAACAAAGTAACATCAAATCAAAATATTCTTTCACAGTTAAGTTTGGCTTGAACACCCAAAGGACCAATGCAAACAGTTTGAGCTATTTATAGTAGTATGTTTAAATTTGATTCAAGGGACAAGAAAAAGGGTTAGAGACATCCATGGCATTTGAGTAATTGCAGTTTATGCCAAGTGAGTTCAACTGGACTTTATTAATTACAATATTCCTCGTATTAAGCGCCCAGGGCGCTAAGAAAATATGCAAAGGTGGGCACTTATTAAGTAGGATAAAAACCCGGTTCCAAAATGAAGCTCTTGTAATGAAATTCTTCAATCTTTCTTAAGTACACGATGTAATCAATGTAAAAATGCTTCAACTATCGAAATCTTGGACAAACAGGCATAAAAAATTATGCTGATCGGTTGTTTGTACCAAAGTGAAACGAAAAACATGATAACCTGATTGTTTACAACCAGAAATTTTAATGCATATGCATGTGCTATTGACGAAAAACGAATCAATGACGGAAAATGTATGAAATAAATGCAGAAATTATGTTTTCTAGTTGAAACTTTGAGGGAACGCTTAAGGATTTCAAACGAAATTAAGGGTGGGGGCACTTATATCGGCAGGGGCACTTAATACGAGGAATATGGTATTTTTGATTTTAAAAGCATTTTTTTTGGGGTTTATTTCAGGACATGTATGGGCTCATCATTGCTGTGCTGCCTGGTCAGAGGGAGTGGTACAATCCTGTAATCTCTTATTATTGTATGTGGACAAAGCTGTGTTTGGGGGAATATCTCAGGTAATAACAACAAGCCTTTATCGAGGGTCATGATCTCGCAATACTCTGTACATTTTTGTCAACTTTTCTGTTTCATAGGCATGAATTTATTTTAAAAACACTGTTCTAAAGGCTTCTTCCCCTTATCAACTTGGGAAAGTTTTCAGCCTTTCTTGCATCACACCTGAAATTCATTCTTGTTTCCATGTGCACTTTTTGGGATGATCACAATTACTAAAAAAATGAAAATCTGAACTGTTCACACTAAAGGGGATGGTGTCTGTGTACAATGTGCGAAGAATAAAAAAAAAATGGCCTTGTAATATGTAGGAAAATGGCCAAAAATCAGAAATTGCGAGTATGTTGTACGATGCATGTCTTTGTATGAATGTATGTGAAATAAAAAAGGTCTTGTACGATGTACAGAGAAAAAAAAAAAGACTGTGTACATCATTTTTGACCTTGATGTATCACTTTTACCAACAATAATACAACTTATTATTATATTTTACAGAAATGTAACTATTGCCATAGATTTGGAGCCACCATCAACTGTCGGATACAGATGTGTGAAAACATGTATCACTATCCGTGTGCTGCGGCACGGGGATGTTTCCAGGATATTAAAACATTGACATTACTCTGTCCAGATCACACAGAGCAAGCACATGCCATAGGTAAGGAAATATTGCAGGATAATCAACAAATTGCAGTAAAATTTGACCAAAAAATGCATTGTGGAAGTTCAGATTACAAAACATAGACATAATTGAACGCATGATGATGTTGTGAACAAGTGAGTGTTGAGAAACGGCTTTTATGCAATAAGGTTGTCAATACTTACATGTAGAATACTTTGTAAGATTAATCAAATTTCTATGTGATTTATCTTAAATTATTTGACAAAATTATTTTCCCTAATGGTAAACCACAATTTTACACTATCTTATAACATGGATTAATACATGCCAATACTCCAAAATTCTATCTTAGACTTTTATGACTTAACATACTACATTAATGTCTGTTGTATATTATAGCCTGATTATATCTTTTCCTAATTTAATTCTGATTTTATAAGGTTGAATTAATATTAATCACTAATCAAGCTTTACAAAGAAAAGGGAGACAACTTGTTTATGTTTCTGTTACAGGTGGAGATGAAGCCTTGTGTGTTATCTGTGAATTTGTTGGTAATGTAAGTGAACAGTTATTTTGTACCAGTTGTGGCCATCATTACCATAGCAACTGTCTAAATCCAGTAGTGTCCTTGACGCCAGAGGTCAGGGCAGGATGGCAGTGTCCAGACTGTAAAGTTTGTCAGAAATGCAGGTAAACTCATTGCATGAAAAATTTAAGTACAAAAATGTACATTGGCAAACAAATAAAAAGCAAAGACACTATATTGGAACATATAGAATCGAATTCCAAAAGCATTGAAATTCAGATTTAACCCAAATTAAGATAACAGACAAAGATAATTAAATCAAGAACACAACAAAATGTGAAGCCTACAAAAACTGGAGGCATCATCAGGTGATGAAGAAGGGTAAGCATGATCTGCTCTGTGCTGATTTAATCAAATCTGGTCTCTGTTAATTCTTTCAATAAGACAAGGTAGAAAACATGTCTCAGTATTATTTTATGATGTACCCAGATATCGGATTTTGTTTTCTCTTTAAGATAAATATGTGCATTTTGAAACAACTCAGATGTTAAAGACTCTTCAGATTTGAGATCTAAGGAAATAACGATATGTTTAATGTCTTTAATGTAAATATATGGGAATACTAGCGAAAAATAAATTGCAGATGAAAAATCAACTTCTAAAGCATTAAAAAAAAAATCCCAGTCTCAGTAACTCTACTTGGTAGGATCAGCTAACCTTGTATATGCATGCATATACAGTATATTGTTGTCTGAATCCAGACAAAATTTGGTCACTTAGATATGTGTATTGTCAGTTTGATTGATTTACATTCAAGTTCTAATCCTATTCAGATCTCAGTAACTGTATATGGTAAGATCATGGTAGGTCAGCATCAAGACAGAATTTGGTCACTTTGACCTACATTGTCTGCATGTTTAACTTGCATTCTAGTTAATGAAAGAAGTCAGATTTCGGTACATGGTGAAATTAAGAGATAACCATGCTGTATTTTAGGATCTGAGGGGGTAAATCGTAGATTTTACTGTCACAAACTGAAAACGGATGTTTGCGACAGTAAAATCGTAGATTTACCCCTGAAGATCCTAAAATACAGTTAGGTTATCTCTATTCTAATGCAAATCCGAAAAAAAAAATTCAAAATCGATTTTTAAATGACAGGAAGTTTGGTGTGCATCTGCGCCAATACGTTGCTATTGGTTCCGACGGTAAATCGTGGATTTTACCCCCTCAAAATTTTGACGCCATCCAATCAAAATTAGCGTTACAAACATAAGTGCATTAGAATTTACATTTGCACACTTCTCTTATACATGTATACATTTAGAAATATGCCAGACTTCAGGCAAAATAGAGGCAAACCCTGAAATTGTTGATAACATACATGTATGTTTAATTATGTGTACATTGTGTATTGTAATTTTTGCATTTATAAGGTAAAATACGTATGTTTTAGGAAAGCTGGGGATGACAATAAGATGTTAGTGTGTGATACATGTGACAAGGGATATCATACGTATTGTCTGAAACCTGTCATGACAACTATACCTAAAAATGGCTGGAAATGTAAGGTAAGCACACATGTAGGCATGTCTTTTATATATACAGTAAAACATGTCTAATCTGATGCATTATGGGACCCAAAAAATGGGACGGATTACTCAGGGTGTCATAAAACCAAGGTTTGAAAAGCATTTAAAGCTGTTGTTAGGATCATAGAATTAAGGTTGAACTTTAATGTCTTAAACACCCAAGGAAACAATGGCAACAGTTCAAGCTCTGAGGGTCGAACATTGTTGAAATGCAAACAAAGGGGGCAAAAAAAGGGTCTGAGACATCTAAAGTGTTTGAGCCATTGAAGTTTCAACTGTATGTCTGATTTGACAGAATTTAACAATTCTCAATTGTATGATTAGACAGGTTTTACTGTACCTAAGGCTATACAGGGTTACTTGCCTTTACATTTTCCCAACAAAGAGTGGTCTCTCAGTACAGATGATGTGTTACATGACAGTTTTACATGGTATTAGGACATTAGTTACAAAAAATAGTGGTCAACAAAAAGTGGTCAGTGTTCATTGCAGTCATGTATCGAATCAAATTTTACTGTTTTGTAAAAAAATATCTGTTATCTTAAAATCCTTTACCTTTTGGTGTAAAGGACAGCACACACAATTCATCTGTGAATCAAGCCCTTGGTCTTTTCAAGGAATTGTAAGTTCCTGCATCTCAGGGAAACATTTAGCAGTAAGGAACAAGGGTAAAAACCAGTGAATTCAATATCAGAGTAGTTTGTCCAAGCTGGAATTACAAGGCTTCCTCTTCATGGTTCCCTAATTCCTTTAGCATATGTAGAAATTCAGCTTGGTGTGATTTGAAGCAAATGCTATCATTGTTAAAAAAAATTGTCCTGGATTAAACTGTAGTTACAAGGTATGGCATGAAACTCAAATAATATCTTTCATTATGTTTAAGAATTGTGGGCAGTGACTGAATCAAGGATACCAGGTAGTGGACTCATTTCTCAATGACATCATAATTTATCTGTTTGTTTATTTTAGAATTGTCGTGTGTGTACTGACTGTGAATCACGGACACCAGGCAGTGGACCCAGTTCACGATGGCATCATAATTATTCTGTATGTGATAGCTGTTATCAACAGAGAAATAAGGGATTATTTTGTCCAGTATGTAGGAAAGCCTACAGACAGTTTACCAGTAATGCTATGTTACAGTGTAGCTCTTGTAAAAAGTAAGTTCTATTTTTGAAAGGAGAATATCTGTTTACATTATAACTTAATGTATTGAAACAGATAGTATAAAACCTACTGTACTTATATATATATATCAAAAGAAAGTAGAGCTTTGATAATAATTTGATTAAAGGACAGGTTTTGATGTATTATTGTTGTGTCACCTACTGTAAGCAAAGCCGACACATATCGATTTTTATGCATCATTTTATCCGGGGTTGTAGTCTTTAAAGTTTGTTCATACACAACTCCTTCAACATGGTAAGTTCCATTCCATCCAAACTTTCAGGATATGTTGTTCACCTGATCTAGCTGTGCTTTTCCTAATTAAAATTTTGATTTCACAAATTTGAAAGGTACACCAAACCAAAGTCCTTATTTGATAAAGTGAAACGCCATCAGAATTAGGGTCTTGCATATAGATGCTGGTTCCTGTCTACAATTTTTTTTTGTAAAAGAATTAAGTGGAACCTCCGAAAACCGGCCTCCATCCAGACCAAAGAAATAGGCCAGTTTTAAGAGGTTCCGGTTTTTGGAGGTTCCGAATCCTTTCTTTTGCAATCCGAACTGTAATAACGGACGTGTTATAGTCAGTTTAGGCTGTGACTTTATTATTTCAGTATATTTCTCCGCATTATTGTAAATTTCAATCAATATTGTCGGTAATCTGTTCAAATACAGTTATTTATCAATGAAGATGGCAAGAGGTATGTGACAAGTTAAATAAACTTGGTCGATTTCATTGTCCACGGGAATAGTCCTCTGGTCTTCAGAGTTGAATTTTAGAAGAAAATATATGTTTGGGATCGATCTATATTGCCGGAATTTCGGAATTCAGAGGGACCGGTATTCAGAGGAAATTTTAACTTATCTATATAGGTAAAAATTCTGGACTGAAACATATTGTTCGGTTTATAGAGGGATCCGGTTTTTAGAGGGGCAGGTTTTCGGGAGTTCCACTGTAAAAGAATTAGAGGAAACAATTTGAAATTAAATCGTAAATTTGGAAATTTGTGAGTTATATCGTGTAAGCCTTTTTCAGGTTGTGGACCAAATATTTTCTGTTTGCCAATACTTTTGACTTTCAACTAAAATGTTAGTAAACATTTCTTAGCCTTGTACATTAAACTTTGCAAAATGTCCCACAATAAATGATTTATGTTTTAATTCCAGACATGTACATCGAGGTTGTGATGAAACTATAGAACTGTACATGGACCCAACATTGAGGGACCAACAACCAGAATATGTCTGCATCACTTGTAAAAATGGACCTGAGGTAAGTTTGTTTAAAAAATGAAATGTGTAGAAAATGCTGAGCAATTCCAGTAAAAATTCCAACTAGGGGTGGAACAGCACTTATTTTTATACCCCCCACCAAGAGAAAAATATTTAAATTTTTATACCTTAGTTATCTTTTTCTATAACAAATGATCATACAATATTTCTTCTACTTTTCCATTTTCAAAGATTTGACTATTTTCCCTCATTAGCATAAACAATTTTCCCTCATTAACATATCTTTTTAACTATTTTCCCTCATTAGCATAAACTATTTTCCCTCATTAACATATCTTTTTGTCTGGGGTTTCTTTCGGTTTAATAAAACACTTACTGACTGGATATTCGCGGAATAGTAAGTTTATTGTCCCCTTAAATACAACTATTGCCCTCGGCTACGCCTCGGGCAATAGTTGTACCTCGGGGACAATTACCTTACTATTCCACTCATACCCAGTCAATAAGTATAAAATATAATTAAACTATTAGGATACAATAGAAATTTACCCACCGCCAACAGAAAAATAATTCACTAGTGTTCTCTCTCAAGGTATTGATTTTTTTTCATATAATAATAGATTTGTTTCCGGAGTGAACACTACTCAAAAGTCCGATATTTGCAGTATTCCAAGTTATTATAAAATCCACAGTTAACCCTTCAATGGCATATCACGTACAGGATTTTTCAACACATTTTCTTTTGAATATATTACAGATGGATCTAGATTTACCGCCGTACTCCTTCCCTGGAATAACTGAGGATACTAATGATGAGTTGATGAAAGTGCCTGTTGATCACGGTGATGAATTTATGATGAAAGGTAATCTTCAGGTTCTCTAGTAGCTGACTTTAAGATAATGAAATATTATTGGGGACATTGCATTCTTATTTCTTCTAGATATTAAAATGATTTCATTATTATGTTATTTTTTGCTAGATTAAGGACAGTCTGCAATTCTCAATACCAAGTATTGAGTAACAAATCACAAATTCAGACACAATTTCTGGAGGTATAATTTGTTATGCTCAATTGACTGTAAAATACATGTATAAGTGGATTTAGACATACATTTATTCAATTTATCAGGAAGGTTTATATGCAAATGTTAATTTCAATTTATGATTGGTAGAGCAGTTTTGAATTTAAATGTAAAACTTTTATACATATGCATATATGTACATGTACTATAGATATGAAATATTTTCAAATGAAAAATCTTGTCTAAAACTTTAGATCTTTATTGAATATGAATGTATCTTAACTTAGGATTTTTTTTTCTGTAGATCCTGAATATGACATGTCATCAGTAGGAGACAATTCCTCACAGCTAGACAATAATTTCTTCCTGAACGAAGACTCAGTATCAAGTATGGATATTGATATCAGTGTTATAGAAAAAGTAAGTTTATGTCCAATACTGTAAATCAGCTTGTTTTCGGGGATACTATATTTCGCGTTTTGTCCCTCTTGGTCTTTTACGCGGAGACTTATTTTATGTCCAATACTGTAAATCAGCTTGTTTTCGGGGATACTATATTTCTCGTTTTGTCCCTCCTGGTCTTTTACGCGGAGACTAATTTTATGTCCAATACTGTAAATCAGCTTGTTTTCNCACATGCAGCATCATCCCGAGTTACCAATATCAGCACGAGGGCCTCTGGCCCGAGGGCTGATATTGGTCGAGGGATGATACGGCATGTGATACAGATTTTGCCATGTATTATACAGTTTATCATATACATGTATTTAAACAGAGGACAACTAATCCGAAATATACTGTCAAAAATTGAAATCAGTAAGAGAAAATGCATGTATTTTTTAAAGAGGAAAATTTCAAAATGGGCGGAAAGGTCTAGAAGTTTAGGACTAAATCTAACATGTAAAGGAAAAAAAGTTTGTTAGATTTTTTTAACTGATCATCACACAACAAAACAATTTCACCCCACACAAATCTTTGTTACCCTCCTCCCAAAAAAA
>MJUU01009177.1:88473-112918 GCA_002080025.1 Modiolus philippinarum
CAAAGTTAATGATATATAGTCAGATGTACATAATACTGTGGAAGTAATTTTATTCGTAGATATCAATTTTCATGGTTTTCATAATTATCAATTTGTTGTTTTGAATTCATTGCATTAAAACCATACGGAAATAATGCAATTTGTTTGGAACTTAGTTTTGTGGTTTAAACGATTGGAAGCCCGCGAACAATAATACTTTCACAGCTGTGTATAAAAAATCTTTTAGTTTGATATATGTTATCATGTTAATGGATTTGTTTTGGGAACACATCAGTAATTATACATTATTAAATAATGAAAAAAAAAAAACTTTCAACAATTTGCAAATGCTAGTAAAATTAATTTATGGAAAGTCATTTTGACATGATTTACTCTATTTCTTAACTAGGGGAGGAAGGTGGAGAAAAACCCGCTGATCCAGAACAGAAACAGAGACGTAAACGACAAGCTAGGAAAAAGAGCCAGCTGGAAAACAGCTTCCCGTCATACCTACAAGAAGCTTTCTTTGGTAAAGAGATTTTAGATAAGAGTAAGCATGATGCTAAGCAAGGACTTAAGATTGACCCAATGTCTGAGGAGGAACAGGAAGTGCCGTTATCACCGAAGATGTTGCCAGGACTCGGAGGAGAACCGGCACAAGCTTTACTACATGATATTGATCAAACTTTGAAGCAAAATCAGATGTTACCACCAGTGTCAGTGGCTAAAGACCATAAAGCAGGGGATGATGATAATATTAGCCATATAGGTAAATATGATTATAATGTCAAAATTAATATTTAAAACTTAGATATTTAAAAAGATCACCCTTTATACAAAAGTAGTTGAAAAAAATGAAAATTGAAAAATATAAATAATAAAAACTTTAGATACATGTACATGCATATTGACAAAATAAAATATTTAAAAAGGCTTCTCTAAGTCTTTCAAATAAGAAAGAACTAAAAGTCCAGGTCAGTGCACATGTAAAATTTAAAAAAAAATGTAGTCAAGATTTACAAAAAGATATCAAAATTGGTAGAAATATTGCTTAAAAGTGCCTTCTTACAGCTTTGAAAATTGAGCTTATGTCAAACTCCAAGTTCTTTCAAAAAAATCATGGAAAACAGACTTCCTACATTCAACAAACTAACATGCACATTTCATAGAATTAGAATGAGGAACATCTATTCAGTAAATACAATCAATGATAGAGGAGGGCTTTTATTTCTAACACACAGCCAGGAACAATCTTCACTTTTTAGCTAGATTCCACTATTTGCTATTAAATTTTGTTTGTTATTCAGGTATATTGTACCAACGCTGCCATGTTAGTAAATCCCTCCTGTAGCAGTTTGACAGTATTGACCTATTTACTGGTTATGAGAACAATAGCAAGTTTATGGTTTCCCCGAGACACAACTATTTCTAGACGCGGAGAAAAGCCATAAACTTGCTATTGTTCAAATAGCCAGTAAATAAGTGTTTTATTGTACTGAAATCCAACATTAAAGGGTTCAATCTAACCTCATCGGTACGAAGTTCGTCGTCCTACTTAATGACCAGTAAATAGTTCACCGTCCTATTTAATGACCAGTAAATAGTTCATCACCAGTCAATAGTCCTTGAAACTATTGACCGGCAAATAGTCTGTGACAAGTGTGAAAAATAGTAAATTTATCAAATAAACAATTTTTATAGAAAAACATATACTGAGGTATAATAATCTTGTATAGTACATAGAAACTTTTTACTTTTTTCAACAGAAGGTGATTTTAAGGATATTCTACCTGATGATTTGTCAGACTTGCCACCAGATGAAGATCTGTTTAGTATTATAGGACCAGAACTTACTAAAGAGGATGGTATGTAACAGTCAAGATTATTAGTACTAGCTGTATGTCAATATTGGTGAAGTGTTTGACTCAGGTTCATTTGTTCAGAATATTTTAAACTTCTCATTCCCTATTTATCCTCAACCATGTTATGAATAGATACATTGTAGCATTCCCTTCCAACTTGGTCACCTTTTGATAGTTTAGTTACATGTAAGTAATCAAAACAGATGCAAAATGTGTTTCATAAAAAAAAAAAAAAAATAAAAACATTCTTGAAAGAGCCCCTGTATTACGAACAGATATTGTTTTTAATTTGCATCACTTGAAAGTTCAAATTTCATATACCCAAACAAGGAGAAGATAAGTAGTAGCACTTCCTTTTGCCTCTTCAGAATGAATTTCTCTTTACTTTCCAGTAGAAATACAATAATGCTTGAGCTGACAAGTTTAGATTTTAAGTTTTCTTGAACTCATAATTTTGTTGTAAACAATCATGAAAACCAAGGACGTATATTTAGAAGGATAAGCATCTTGTGATAATCTGGAAATATATCGAGAGGCGTGAGATTTTGTCCCTTTGGGAGCCTCTCTTAGCAGCCTTAAAACAACGGAAATATAATAATGATTGTCACAAAAATTGTTCTACGAGTACAGTAGATGTTAAACTTCAGGAAAATATTAAATTTATGAAATTCTGTGCATTACTTTTAAAGCCTTTAGTTCAAAATCGTGGTGCATTTTTACCGATGAAAACCGGAAATGGAAAAAAAATCAACGAAAATGTTTTGATTACAAATTTCAATCATGTGTATTGAAGAAACTACTAGCTGTAATGTAACGAAATTTACTCTACGGATGTAAAAATCATTTAGCTTTCAGGAAAGTATAATTTTATTAATATCCATAAGAAACTTTTTAAGAAGATACCTCAAAAGTAAATGCATACCAAATGCTTTGCTATAAATATTAAATTGCAACATGGATTATGTACGAGTTTCCTATCCTTCTAAATATACGTCCTTGTGAAAACTGAACATTTTTGAATTACAGAATAAAACTATTACCTTTCAGAATCTTTTGAAGACGGCCCAGAAGGAACCAAATCAGAATTACCTACAAACTTGGACAGTATGTTAAGTCCTAACAACTTAGATGTAGAGAAGATGTTGTCAGAAGGACTTGCCCATATGGATGGACAGACTGTTGAAGATATATTCAAAGGTGTACTCCAGGATGGACAAGAAGGCTCGACCAAGCCTAATGCTGGTAAATGTCAATATTTTGTGCATTACATCAATGATTTTCGTTTACTAATTAGTGGATTTATAGATTTATCAACTGAATTTAATGGTTTCTTATTATATATTGTTAATTGAGCCCAAGAATCCAAATTCATGCTATAGTTCTTAGGTGGCAAAATCATCCATGCCTATAATAGAAATGTGTAAGAAAATATTTCTTTTGTTAACTTTGTTGTATGAGTAATTTGAGTCTGCATGTTTTCCAGATGGTTTTGGAGATGGAGCACCAGGAGCCCAAGGAGCAACTCCAGGAAATTTCCCAGGACATATTCCATCATTTGCCTTGGGCCCTAGTGGCTATGGACCAGGATTTAGGTAATTTACTTTCAACCTTGTACCAATTACCAATTAACAAACATAATAAAATGTTCCTGGACAATAACACATTTTGTTGTTGAAATGCGCATATGCAGAAAATAAATTGGCAGTAACTTCGGTATTATGATATTTGTACCAATATATGTGAGGAAATATCAGAGTTTAATAAGACAAGATTCTTTGATTCTCATAAACCAAAAATTACAATAAAAATGAGGCTATTCACAGATTTGCTTTGAACAACTTGTCAAAATTAATTTGCATATAATATTATTCATCTCTATTTTCAGTTCGCCTCAAAGAAGTTGAGGAGGACTATTGGAGTACCCCCGGCGTCCACGTCTACATCCGCGTCCGAATTTGGGTATATATCTTGGTAACTATGAAGGGTAGGATCATCAAACTTTGTATACAGATGCATCTTGGGCTATCTCACAGCCTCCAAGCAAATTAGGTCTCTTTGACTTATATTTTCGGCTTGAACAACTTACATTCAAGTTAAGAGTTCAGATCTCAGTCATTATATCTCTGATTGTAGGTCAGCATCCAGGCAAAATTAGGTTACTTTGACTGACCTATATTTTCCGCTTGAATGACTAACATTCAAGTTTACATATGAGTTCAGATCTGGGTCACTACACATGGTAGGATCATGTAACCTTGCATATGCATGCATCTCTGATGGTAGGTCAGCATCCAGGCAAATTTAGGTTACTTTGACCTATATTTTCTGCTTGAAACACTTACATTCAAGTTTACGTCAGAGTTCAGATCTCTGTTACTATACATGTTAGGATCGTGTAACCTTGCATATGCATGCATCTCTGATGGTAGTTCAGCATCCTGGCAAAATTAGGTCACTTTGACCTATATTTTCTGCTTGAACGACTTTCATTCAAGTTTTGGTCGGGATTCAGCTGCCCGTATAATAACGGGTCTTCCTTCTTTTTCAAGCATTGATTCAATCTATCTGGAAACTGGGTGGGAAAAGTTAAAAACCAGAAGAGAGGTACGGAAATTAACTCTTTTTTTTATAAAATTGTGAATGGTATAGCATCTGACTATTTACAAGAACTTCTTCCGTCCACGATAGCCGAAGGCAATCCGTTTAACTTGAGAAACAGACATGATTTTTCTCAAAATACTCTTATATTAACGATGTATCAGCAGTCATTTTTTCCGGCCTCAATTAAGCTATGGAATTCTTTGGATTTAAACTTGCGTTCGTTACCTTCTTGTTCATTATTTAAATCGAGACTACAACAGATTTATTTTCTTATGAAAAAACCACCAATATAGTATTATTTGGGAGACCGATGTTGTAGTGTATTGCATACGCGACTAAGAAACAACTGTAGTTCTTTAAATGACGATCTATGCAGATCTAATTTAACAGATAACAGTTCATGTTCTTGTGGTTACTTAAACGAAAATTGTGAGCATTTTATACTACATTGTGAAAAATTTACCCTAGTTCGAAATATTATGTTACAAGAACTGAATCAATTAGAATTAGAGGGCCTTACAATTACTATTGACATTTTGTTATTTGGGAATGATCAACTCTCTATAGAAACTAATAAATCTATATTTTTATCGGTACAAAAATTTATCAAAAATACTGGCCGCTTCAGCACTTGAGATGGCTATACTATAATACCCTAATATTTCCAGAGATATGTCAACCTTGTCGGAAAAACCTTGTGATCGCACCTGTTGACCCGTAAACTGTCATCATGTAAAAAGTCGATGAACAAAACAAATATTCTGAATAAATAATAAAATGTACTTACTGATATTTCAGATTTTAATAATTCTGAGGGATATAGGTCACTATACAGAATTTATAAAAGACTTATTCCAGCCAACTCAATAACTGACCTATTGATAAATCATAGCCACATGTAACTTTCACCTAGGTGTGTTCGACTGGTCAAAAATTGTTTACAAGTATAACTCGATTGAATATATTAATCGACTTTTTACATACTACCTTTGTCTTCATTATTCAAAAATTTATTATGATTTAAATTAATTCGTTCTGACTATTTATATTTATTTATGTACAGGAGAAGACAACTCTTAAGTTGTATAACTTGTGTCTCATCCTATTGTTATTCTTTTGAACAATAAAATAAGTTTTAAGTATTCAGATCTTGGTCACTATACATGGTAGAATCATGTAACCTTGCATATGCATGCATCTCTGAAGGAAGGTCAGCATCAGGCAAAATTAGGTCACTTTGACCTATATTTTTTGCTTGATTGACTTACATCCAAATTTACTGAAGAATTCAGATCTCAGTCACTGCACATGTTAGGATCATGTTAACTTGCATATGCATGCATGTCTGACTGTGCTATAACGAGGCGAACTTTGTAATCGTTGATTATCTATGTTTGTAGTGGCAAACCGGGACATCCAGCATTCTCAGAACAAGGTAGATTTCATGGGGAATATCCAGACCAGTCTGCCTGGCCAGCAGCCCAGGAGGGAGATGATGATGAAAACGATAGCGGAAACAGTCGACGTAAAATACTGAAATGGGAATGTGATGAAGAGCTAGGGTCAAATGCTACGATATCAGCCATTCTCTATTGTAATATGAATCACCCGGAATTACGAACCCAGTACCCTGAGTGGTCTGAGAGAGTTAAAAGAATCGCAAAGTTATGGCGGTCACTCAGCGCAGATGAAAAACAACCATATTTGGTATGTAATCCACTTTCTAAGAAAAAGCACTTGTCTTGTACCATATTTCACATGTATTTGATTACAAGTTCAGAACAACAAAAACCTATATTGTAGCATGTATATACCATGTACATTTCTTGAATGCTGTCTCATGTAGGTTTGTACCATATAATACAGAATATTGAGTCAAGTCTGTTGCATGAATCCTCCTGGTTTGTAAATATTTTTGAATGTCTTGTATATGTTGACCCATTACCCATCATTTGGAAGTTGTATAATTGTTCATTTTTAAGAGGGGAGAGTAATTGTTATTATAAAAAATAAAATGTCCATGAAAAAAAAGAGAAATGGTAATTGTGATTGCAAAAAAAAAATGCATTTGAGAAGTTACAATGTAAAACATACCAAATATACAAATCTAGATGAATTGAAAGCTCTATTGCACAAAATTTGTTAAAGATGTTCTATTTTAAATGATATTGGAAAAAATTGAATACTTGTAAAGCTAAATTTGCTGTAAAGTTTGGAAATTTCATTACAGTTTTAAAAAATCAAAAGACCAATCTGTTAATGGAAAATTAGATGTACTCTTGCTTATCTACAAATTTTGGAGTGTCGGCCCAACAAATTAGACAATTACGAATGTTGACTTTTGAGATGGCACAATTGTTCAAGACTTATATCTGCTACATTCATGTGTAATTTTGAGCATGAAATGCTGATACTTATGCATTAAAACAAACTAATGAAATAAAAAAAATGTAGCGAATCAGACCTATGAACATAATTTATTTACAGCTACAAGCAAGGAAGAACAGACAAAATGTCAAGGTAACCAAGGTATGTGGTCATGTGACAATCCACGTAGTAATTACTGTAGTATTTGCACTTAACTGTGGCTGCTTATATATAGTACTCATTTCCATATGCTTCATGTTTCCTTTGAATGTTTACACATTGATTGTATTTAATTTATAACATTTATCAATGAAGATAAGTTTCAGATATACTTCTTGTCATATATGTAAATATTCATAACTGTTCGTTCTTAATTTAAAAGTCTGTCACTATAACGAGCACTTAGCTACATGAACACATATTTTTTGCAAAGACGATAAGTTGTGTTTTTTTTTATTTAAATTTTGCTTTCTTCATGTTTTGTGATCTTCTTCTTGTTGCTAAAAGATTCTTATACTGCACACAAGTTTCTTGGTCTGTTTGTCTCTATAAACAGTTTTATCTCCTTGTCTCTACTCCATGGATAATATCATAAAAGTCTTCTCTTAAAAGCACTTGACCTTGATTGCAATCTCAAATTATCTTACATGTATTTCAAGTATTTCTTTGTATTTATTGCGCACTATTTCCAAACTAGGTTATTAAAAGAAAAGTATGATACAACATAAAAGAAAAAGGTTGATATCCATGTGTTGAAATGGCAACGTCTGTTTGAATCTGTACTGAGTTTAAAAAGAAATCAAAATTGTAGCAATGTCAGCCTTTGACAATGAATAAATCCCATACTTTATATACATGTTTCAAGATGTGTAAAATGAAACAAGAAATCAACTAAAATTGAAGTGACAGTGTTAAGGGTACCCAACACCAAAGGGAAATAACTTGGTAGAATCATGTCAATGTTTAAATTTGATGGGATTTGATTAGAAAAATAAAACATCTCTGTCTTTGTGATTGGTTCAAATAAATGAAATGATTTTTGATACGCCTGTCTAATGACGGACGTATTATGGTATACCAATGTCCGATTGTCCGTCCGTCCGTCCCTCTGTCTGTCCGTCCGTTTCATATGTCGCGCTCTTACTTGATAACCATTTTGCCTGAAATGATTTTTAATACGCCCGTCTAATGACGGACGTATTATGGTATACCAATGTCTGATTGTCCGTCCGTCCATCCGTCTGTCTGTCCGTCCGTTTCATATGTCGCGCTCTTACTTGATAACCATTTTGCCTGAAATGATTTTTTATACGCCCGTCTAATGACGGACGTATTATGGTATACCAATGTCCGATTGTCCGTCCGTCCGTCCCTCCGTCTGTCTGTCCGTCCGTTTCATATGTCGCGCTCTAACTTGATAACCATTTTGCCAATTCACTTCAAACTTTGCAGAGGTATTGGGTATGATGGCATTACGATATGTATACTTTTTCGGGCAAATTCGATTTTTCTTGTTGGAGTTATTGGACTTTATTCGTCAATTTTAAGGCATTTTTTTATATGTCGCGCTCTAACTAGACAACCCTTTGGTGGATTCACTTCAAACTTTGTAGAGGTATTGGGTATGATGGACTCACAATCTGTATACTTTTTCGTGAAAATTCGATTTTTATTGTAAAAGTAAGGGCTATTTAATTGTCAATTTTAAGGCAATTTTTTACTTGTCATGCTCTAACTTGACAAATCTTTGACCAACTCACTTCAAACTTTGGAAAGATATTGGGTATGATGGCCTCATGATCTGTATACTTTTTCGTGAAATTTTGATTTTTCTTGCAAGAGTTATGGAACTTTATTTATGAATTCTAAGGCAATTTTTCACATGTTGTGTTCTAACTTGACAAACCAATGTCTAGTTCACTTCAAACTTTGTACAGGTATTGGATATGATGGTTTCATGGTCTGTATACTTGTNGTGAAATTTCGATTTTTCTTGGAAGAGTTATGGGACTTTATTTTTCAAATTTAAGGCAATTTTATACATAATGCACTCTAACTGATTAATAGTTTGATCAGCTCACTTCAAACTTTGCAGATTGATTTATTAAAGAGATATCATGCTTAATTGGGCAGTTATAGGTGTATTGTAAATTGAGAACCACATTCTTTAATCACTTAAAGTTTTCAAGGAGTGACGACGGGCGTATCATGCGACTTGGCGCAGCTGTTTATTAAAATAAAATTTGTCAGTGAAATGTTCAATTGGTTGAATTAGATAACAAAAAAAAAAAAAAATCAGAGAATTACAGGGAGCCAATTCCATTCAAATATCTTGTTGGGTACAGGGCTTTAACCTTGCATATTAGAATCAGTAAATGGAGTATATCATGTATGTATACAGATCAGAACTGAAATTCGTCAAAAATCACAATAAATAGTTCGATGAAATGTCTCACATTAAGTCAAATAAATTTTGCAAATTTTTGAAAGTGAGGCATGCTCAGCTTTTAACCATTTGAAAATTTATATGACAAGATGTGGGAAATTTCATAATAAAGTAAGTGAGAACCAAACCGTCGATCCAAAATGGATAAACCAAGGACAATGGCATCATCGGAAACAACAAAAAATAGAGACGACACAACAGGAGTACGGCACAGAAAAGAAAAATGAAGACACACACACACACAAAAATGAACAACATGGACCTAATAAAAAACAATGGGCGAGATCAGGTGCACCGGTAGAGACACCCGCCATGTTGAACATGTTAAATCTGGTAGTAAGGGCATTCCCTCACTAAGGAACAGTTAAATTGATCAGCGCTAATGTGGCCAAATATTGCATGGTAAATAGTTATTCGAAGGTTTGCATATTTAAAATGTCCTATTATTAAAGCCATGCTTGAACTGTAGTTTAGTGGAAGTACACTAATATGTATTATGTACTTATGTCCTATTAACGTAAGCAATGCTTTAACTGCTTCTTTGTAAACATTTAATTATAATTGAAAGCACACATTAAATGTCCTAATATAATTTATCCATGCCATGCTTTTATTGTAGTTTATTAGTCGAAGCACATGTAGTTGTGGCCTAATTAACTCAAGCCATGCTTTAATTGCTTGTATTTATTTTTGCACAGCCAATGCTTTATCAAGCTAGTCATAATATTGTAAGTTTTAGGGTTTATTTACAATTTATGCATGACATGGTGATGGCAGTACTTGTATTACTGTGTTATAATTTTCACAGTGAAATATACAGGAGATCGGGAGTGGGGGCTTTTTAATGATATTCATTAGATCACCTTTAACGATGAAGTGTATATTCATTTGAAATTAGCCCAAAATTTTGATTGACATGGATTAAACAGAAAATGGTCCAACATATTCTAGTTATTCCTTAACCATGCAGATCATTTTGTTAGTAGACAAAAAACAAAATGTGTGTTTAATGTAGTCTTCTTACAAAAAAGGTTTCAAAGTAGGAAAATGTTTGTAATTCAAAATTCAAATTCTACTTTAGTCCATATGATTGTAGCTGTTTTTGACAATCTTGAATCATTCCCACTAAAAAAAGGTTAATCTGGCTTCCTCCTTACAGCCCTCTGAGACACACCGTACAGGGATGCAAATTACCTGGGTCAAGTTACCCAAGGCCCCTTACATATGACCTGGGCTACCATCATTTTTAACGCAATAGCCCAGACTGATATATCCTGCAATTTTGGTCGATAATATAATAGTGGGCTTGTAAAATCAATGGCTGGGCTACTGAATTCTGTTTTCCAGAGGCCAGCTGGTGACTGTGCCAATATTGCAGATGTTCATCCCCGCCCTATCTGAACATAAAATATGGTCCTCACTTTATAAGGATTGGACAGGTTTCACTGTGTAACAGTGTATTGAATGTATATTTCCACTGTGATAGATTTATTTTAAGATTTTAGTTGCAAATTGAGATGTTTGTATTATATCCGATGAATTTTATATGATTGATGTATCTGATTGACAGCATATGTTTTCTTGACCTTCATTGTTATTTCTGCATTTTGAATTTCCGTTTTAAGTCAATGTCATTATTAAAAGGAAATTAATATTTGTCTGCAATTTGAATACAACCTTTCAAATTCAAAGTCAGTACCATTATAGGCCAGAATAAAAAATACCCTAGATTGCCATCCCTGCTCACCCAGATTTTTTTCCAATATTTATTTTGGCAAATTTGGGTAAATTTCATATACATGTATAAATTTCATATACATGTATAATGTCAGTTTTTCACAGAATTTGATAAAAAATAAAAAAATAAGATTTGCCTGCCTGCCCCATATTTGGAGCACATGTGGATGAGAATCTAGGAATTATGTTATAACGGCCTTAATGAAAGGAAATTATTTTTTATGGTGTAAGTTTTGTTCTGTGATGCCATGATATCAGGAGGAACAATATTTGAACATACAGTATTTGAAAATTTAAATGGCAAGTTTTCTTGCAAAACATTGTGATCTTAAGACTCTTATATCAGGGAGATGTTAATTAAAACTGTCATTGTTTAAGCATGGGAATTAGGTGTATATTTGCATGAATTTGTTAAGAAAAAATTAATGAAACTGCATTTTATGGGATATTTTACCAGAATGTAATCCTGAATGGTGAAATGTATTTATTCAGTCTCGTGTTGGCATGAATTTAAATTTTATAAAATTTTATAACATTGTTTATTGCCAACTTGATATAAATGTAGATAGAATATATCAATCTTATATTCTTGTCACGTTTGAAAATTGTGTGCCATTTTGATAAAGCCTGTGAAAGAATTGTAAGTGAAATTAGCATGAGGAGTATGTTCAAATATTTTTTGTTATATCATTTTCTGGTAAAGGTTTGCATTTGAAACCTTACTTTATACTGTCCATATGTTGGCACCTTTTTGACCAATCAAAATTTGGGATTATAGAGAGTGGCAATAAACTTGTATTAGGGAAATAACTTAAATACATGTGGAAACAAAATTTAAAAAAAAAATGAAATTCAATTTTTTTTCAGTCTTCTCTTAAGCTACAAAGTTTTCAAAGTGGTTAGATTGTAGATTTTCAATGAAAAAATAGCCGCAGCCACTTTTAAAAAAATGTCACTTAAGACTTAGATATTTAAAAGCATTAGAAGCATCATTATTTAATGAACTGAATATATATGTAGTGTCTTCTCTTTTAATATAGGTTAGTAATGATCTGAAGAAACAGAAACAGAAAGAAAAAGCCGCGGCAGCAGCAGCAGCCATGGGACCTCCTCTGCCACCACCTCCATTCCCTCAGGGACCTGAAGGTAGGTACCACTTAAAATTAGAATGTGAAGGCTGCAACAGCCATTCGACCTCCTCTGCCACCACCTCTATTGCCTCAGGGACCTGAAGGTAGGTACAACTTAAACCTAGTACTAGAAGGCCACAGCAGCAGCCATGGGACCTCCTCTTCCACCACCTCTTTTCCCTCAGGGACCTGAAGGTAGGTACCACTTAAAATTAGAAAGAGAAGGCTTCTGCAGCCATGGGACCTCCTCTGCCACCACCTCCATTCCCCCAGGGACCTGAAGGTAGGTACCACTTGAAGATAAGAAAGGGAAGGCTGCAGTTGCCAATGGACCTCTTCTCCCACCACCTCCTTTCCCTCGGGGACCTGAAGGTAGGTACCACTTAAAATTAGAAAGAGAAAGCTGCAGCAGCCATGGGACGTTCTCTACCACGGCCTCCTTTCCCTGGGGACCTGAAGATACGTACCACTTAAAATTAGAAAGAGAGAGCAGCAGCCATGGGACCCCCTCTACCACGTTTCCTTTCTCTCAGGAACCTGAAGATACATACCACTCAAAATTAGAAAGAAAAGGCTGCAGCAGCCATAGGACCTCCCTCCTTTCCATGAGGGACCAACTAAAACTAAAAATTGAAGGCTTTAGCAGCAGCAGCAGCTATGGGATCTCCTCTTCCACCACCTTCATTCTCGGGGACATTGAGTTAGGTACCAGTTCAATACAAAAGAGAAAAGCTGTGTAGCAGTGACCATTAAATTTCTCTGCCACCACCTTCATTCCCCATTGATCTCAAGTTAGGTCCCACTTAGAATAAGAAAGCTATTGCACAGAAAGAGAAGACTTTAGCAGCAATTACTTCCCCCCAGGGACCCGAAGGTAGATATACATGTAATTTAAGCTTAGTATTAGAAGGTTGCAGCAGTTACAATGTAACTTTACAGCTACATCTCCATCAGGACCTAAAATATAGTTTTCTTACTGAAAAGATTAGCTAGTTCAGTTATTCAGAGGTATAAGAAATTCTACTTTCTTTTTTGTAAAATTACAACTCGATGTAGTCTGACCTCATTGATGTCACCTTGGAACCTTGGATGTCAAGTACAGTATGATGGCGAGGAAATTTTATTTTTTGGTTAGAAATGTGAGAATAATCACCCTCAGACACCAAATCCTCTTTCAAACTCTTCCACATGCTCATTTTTTTTTTTTTTGAAAATGTTGGTGTTTATTCATGCTTAATTTTTAACACTTATCTTATATGTAAATACATTCAGTCCTCATGAGATAATTTTCTTTCTCAGGTTCTCCGATAATTCCACCTGTACAGGAAATGAGAAGTCCTCTGGGCCGGGGAGCCCCCAGTAATCAACAGATATCTGAAGGTATGCAATTTCATATAATTACATGTACAATATGTATGTTTCTTTGATATGATTGGATATCAGGCACCTTAAATAAAGAAGTATCTATCATGAAACTGGAAATGCTGAAAACTATCTGTGTTATTGTCCATTGTGTATTACCTTACCGGTCCACTAGGTCCTATTGTGTAACCAATTTAAAAATTGGAGTAAGCTGTACCTATTATTTTTTTACCAACTGATATTGCTGGACTACAACATCGATTGGAAATAGTTTTTGGTGGATTGCTTTTAATAGCTAATCAACACAATCAGGATCCTTTTGAATTGTCCAACAATACTTTTATATATCAATCTGTTATGGCCTGGGGAGGTTTTACCTTGATAAAGTATTACCTTATAAAAAGAGAAATCTATTTAATTAATAAAAGAAAAACAATTACAATTAATTCAAATTCCCTTTATTTATATTTCAATATTTATTTTTGAATTATGTAATTTTAAGAATTTAATAAAGTACAATATTTTTTCATGAAATGTAAAACTATTTATAGTCCCTATTTTCATCAACGGATCAAGGCAAAACATCCCCAGGCCATAACAGATTGATATACAATAGTATTGTTGGACAATTCAAAAGGATCCTGATTGTGTTGATTAGTTAACAAAAGCAATCCACCAAAAACTTTTTCCAATCTATGTTGTAGTAGAGCAATACCTATAGGTAAAAAAAATAAAAGGTACAGCTTACTAAATTGCTAAATTGGTTACACAATAGGAACTAGTAGACCGGTAAGGTCATACACAATGGACTATAATAGGGAAAAGCAGTCTGACTTCCTACCTCCTGAATTATGATACACTGTAACAAGGGAAATTTTCATGACAGATTTATTTTCACTGAGGAAACTGTCTCTAATATTTTGATGCAAATTATATTTTACCTTCTGAAAGCCAATTTAAAAAGAAGACAGTACAAATATTTCCCAGTTACCAGTAATCTGTATTTACATTGACCATGATTTCATACAATTTTTGAACATTTAGTCATGAGGGTGTGTAGGAGGCCAGAGCACCTGGAGAGAACCACCCACCTGAGACAGGTAACTGATGTACCTTATCACAAATTTGAAACAAATTTTGCACCCAAATGAAATATCACAGAGAATTTTCGATCACAAATCCGAAAACACGACTTTCAAAAACCACATTCCTTAGTTAATAAAAATTTCAATCCAGAGTCCCAAAAATGATAATGGAAATCTTGTATCCTGATAAGGATGACATCAAATTCCTCTGGATAAAATGACAGATTCTAATGTTGCTAAAAAAATTTTCAGCCTCAGTCCTTGTAAGGTATGTAAATTAGATGTCATGTGGAAAATAAAGCACTATCTCTGTCATAATTTTGTATTTTTATTTTTAGTCAGTTCCCCTGGACAGATGTCACAGACTGGTGTACCTAGTAGTCCTATTCACAGAGGATTTCCTGGTCCTCAGACAGACCAAATGCAAAGATTACATGTTGGGCCTCAGGATCCATATTCCCAGCAACCTCAAACACCAAGACCCATGGACCCCAACGTCAGACCACAAGGAATGGACCCTTTTGCACATCCACCATCAACACCCAGACCACCAGAACATTTTGCTACAGCTGGATCCAATGTTCGACCACCTTCTATTGGACCTGGAATGGGACAAAGAGGAGACCCTTTTGCTGCAACTGCAACAGATCCTTTTGAACAATCTCCAACTGGTCCAAGACCAGGTCCACATCCCGGTACACCACAGCAGTCCCCATCCCATCCACATTGGCCTGGAGTGGCCCAAGAATCTGATCCATTTGCCCAGTCTCCAGTGAAACAAATGCCAGAAGGTCTTCAGTCCCCATCAGGTGCACAAATTCAAAAACTTCCTGAAGGATTTGGGCCACAGATGTCTAGAGCCGGTCCTCAGGGAATGACTAGACCTCCATTTGCTAGACAGACATCTCAGGGCGATCCTTATGCTAAAATGCCACCCACACCAGCAGTCGCAGCAAGCCAACAAGATGATCCGTATGCATTCCAACCTTCAACTCCAAGACCAGTGAGTGAGTCATTCAAATCACAGGCCATTCGGATGGGACTGCCTCCACAAGCAGCCATGATGAGGCATCCTAATGTTTCATCACACCAACCAGTAAGTGGGGAAATGCGACCACAATTTCAGCGACAAATGTCTGCTCCTGGAATGCCACAGATGCCACCAGGGGCAGAAAATTTCCACATGCAAAGACAGCAGTTTAGACCTCAAATGTCACCCACTAATCCACAACAAATGGTACGACCCATGGGATATCCTGATCCCTATAGTCAACCACCTGGTACCCCTCATCCTGGAATGGAGCCTTCGGTGGTAAGTGTGTTGACAGTGTCATTGCATGAGTACTATAAACAGATAATATGGCCAGACATGCTATTTTGGTTTGCATTCAGTTTGGTGTATTTTTTGTTTACTTTTTGAATGTATAAATGTCATTGCTTGATTTAAATCTTAAATACTAGTAACATTGAAACAACAATGATTACATGCAAATTGTCCTATATTAAAAGTAATAATGCTTATTTCTTTCAAAGGAAAAATTCAAATTTAGTTACCTAATTTTTAAGAGCAAATGAAACTTTACAAGTTTTTGATTTGGCGCATGTTGAAATGAAGATTTTTTGTTAGGAAAAAAAATGAAACTTTTGTTGTTTTTGGTGTTTAAGTTACTTTAATGAAACAACAAAAATTAATATCCAGCCAAATTATCCAGAAATTATTCTTTTTTCAAACCATGAAAATTGACCTATTATAAATGAATCTGATGTCAGGGGTAATTTACAGTTAAATAACTATTTTGAGATTTAATTACATTTACAAATATATACGATAATATTTAAGAAGCTTTTCTAACAAAAACAACACATGTGTATACCTAGATAACTTTCAAAAAGGGGATATAGCTTTTTAAAAGCACTTTAAAGACATATAATCTTGATCAAACGGAAGCTTGGTTATGGGCCATCTTAACAACAATGGTGTGGTTCTACTATTGATGTGGTATTTGAAGTGTGAGCCAAAGCTCTGAAGCAATGGAGGTGTGAAAAGAAACATATATAGCTGTTTAAAACAGAATTTGATAGTCTCAGTTTCATTACCCTTGAAGAACTACTTTAGTAGTCCTATAGATTTTGTTCTTTTGAAATAAAAGAATAGCACTTCAGGTGCATTTTTTCCATTCGGACTCTGTGAAGACCATGAAACCAGATCACAACAACAAATACTTGTTATTGAAAGTTTGGCAATCAAGTAATGAAAAATATTAGTACTATTCATTTATATTTATAAATGGCCCTGTGCAAACGGAAAATTTACTATATTAATGCTGTAAAATCATAAAACGATGCATAAATTACTATCCCTTTTCTGTGAATTAGGTAAGATATAATTTGTACCAGCTTCAGATACCACATAAAACACTCTATTTACACATTAGATGTCTTTAGTTTACATTGCCTAATAGTTTGGTTTTATTGATATGCTTTAAATTAAAAACTGGGTCCCATTAAGAATACTGTTGTATACAACACTATTTAGTGTATCACCGAAGTATCTGCCACTGTATGCCACAGATATATACTTTTGTTTTACTAAATAAAAAGTATAATGGATGGACAAAAGGGGAATATGTTACTTTATCGGTAATTTGTATGAGTTTCCTTTGATCTCATGAATCAAATATTTTTCAGTCTTTGCTACTGCCCGAAAAAAAAAAAATATTGGTAAAAAGTATCTTAGGCCACACCTACTTTGTCAATCAGAATCAATGAAACAAAGAAATATACATCTATAGAGACTTACCAGATCGTACAAATTATTTTACTAATCAATACTAGTCAATTTCACGATTTTTCATAACTTAACATTCATTTCCAAAATCTCTTTTATTAAATGATTTAGTTAATTACCGATAAAAAGAATAATAGAAGTTTTGTTTTTGATACAAGAAATATTGGCTTCAATAACGGACTCACCCACAAGGGGCTCGTCCATTATTGTTCGCCAATATTTCTTTTATCAAAAACAAAACTTCCATTATTCTATATTACATGCTGGAGCCATTGATAAAAATTAATATTTTATGATAGAAAAATGTATGTGTCAATTTATTAAACTGCTAGAAAAGAAAAAAAAATTGTCACTTGTTAAAGAAATTAATGCCATTTTGACTTAAAAATATCATGAAAGTACAGCTTCTTATACAAGTATACTCTTTGAAGAGCTGTTTAGATAATTTCAAGTTCGACTTGATGACAAACAGTATAATTTTCAGTTTGGTAAAAATTCTGTACTATATTAAGATGTTAATTCAATTATCTGTGGGGGTTGGGGGTGCATTGGTGTTGTTCCAATTCTAGTTGTTTTAGGCCGATGTTGATTCAGACCTATCCAGGTTCTATGATTTGGTGCTAAAAGTTGAGATTAGGGGTATCGGTAGTGAGCATTGTCAATTTTTTGAACCAGCAATACCAACGGCAAGTATTTAAACCAGTGCTAAGACAATAGTTTTATCTAGACTTATGCACTTTGCACTTGTGAATTAACTGGTACAATTATTTCTCTCCTGAAGGCATATCAATAAAATAAAACGGACCAAGGCAATATTTGATGTAGTGACAAAGCAATAACATCAACAATATGTAATGAAAACTGCAATTTGCATGTGTTGGATTGGTGTGTATAAACAATGGTATGGTGTGAGAAGGTTTAACTTGTTTGGATTTGAATTCACAGAAGTATTGGTTATTGTTGTCAAAGTTGAAAGAAAACAATTTTTACATTGAAATTTTATTTCAAATGCTAATTATTTTAATTAATGTGATAATATTTGATTATTTGAGGCTTTAGATGGGTGCCTGGGTGGGTTGTAAAAACCATCAGTAGTGCAGTATTTTAGACCTGCATTTCTTTAGAATCTTGTTTTTGTTTTGTTTTTTGTATGTTTTTTGTTTGTTTGTTTGTTTGTTTTATTTTTTTTTTTGGTTTTTTTTTTGTTTTTTTTTGGGGGGGGGGGGGGGGGTAATTTAATATACATTGTATTTTTTTCTCAGTTTAATCATAATGCCAAAATAAAGAAAATAAAGTTTTATTTTATAATTACAAGTGACCATAATATGGAGCATAAAAATATCAAAATTCATTCTTGAGACCCATCAGGAGCCTCAATAATGGTTCAGTCTAATTTTATTCATAAGAAAGAGTGCAAATTGCAGTTAGCTTTCTGTGTATTTAATTGTAGATATTATGTCTTTAGTTAACTCACCATTCTATTTGAGTTTGATTTAGTTTTATATGTTGCTGACCTTTGACCTTTGTACCATAGTTACAGCAGATGTTTGCTGTTTCCAGTAGACGTCCCACACTTTTTCCTTTTTCCGGAATGTTCTCTTCTTTAATGCACCAAAACTACGTGGTAAGTCTTGTAGGGCTGCTTCAGTTTTATTAAGTTCAAAGATCACACCAACAAATTATCATTAGTGCCTTAATGTTATCAACTATGTTTAAGTGAAAAAACTTTCCTGTACTTTTGAACTATATAAGATAGGCTTTTCATACTTGGCAATTGTATAAGTCTAGTCAAGAAGACATAAAAACGCTAAAAATATAGGTCAAGTCGAAGGTCAGGGTCATGGAAGTCAGCATTTGCTCTTGAATTAAAGGAGCTGCGGGGGCATATATAGTGTTTCACACATCTTGTTATACTCTGTGTATTTAAAGTGTCAAAAACAGAAATACAGAAAATTCAAAATGTCAAAAAATGACTTCACAAATATTCTTCAAAATAGTCAACCTTATGTCATTTTGTAGGGATTGTTTAGGGATTGTAACTTCATTAAAATTCCAAGTATCACATGATGCTGTGGACATATATAGCAAAAACATGTTGCCATGGAAACATTAACTCAGATTTAGTCATTTTAAGTAGTATGAAGGCTTTGGGCATGTACTTTTATTAAGAAATGAAAGGCGATATTATTGAGACAAAGCAAAAAATTAAAACATCTTCACTTTTAATTTTAAAATTTATAGGTCATTGCATGGGGAATATTCTAATAATGAGAAACCTCGGTCGGTTATCTCCCTGTCCTAAGTTAATTATATATAGTTAAAGTGGAGATAAGTTTGCTTTAAAAATCAAAAGAGTCTATTGATATGCTAATTGAAATTATCTCCACTTTGAACCATACAAAACTAACTTGGTACAGGGAGATAACCGATCGAGGTTTCTCATTAATGATAAAGATATTTCAAAACTTCTCCCATTTTATATATTTGTTGGTGTGATCTATATCATCAGAGTTAATTATAAAATCTGTTTTTGTGTAAATTAATGGCAAAAAAATCCAAAAATTATAATCATACAATTAATAGGAAAAAACAGATTTTATGTCATGTCATGTTAATAAAGTTTTGAGTTGCTTCCCTTGTTGGCTTGATTTATTTTTTCATTACTATTAATTTTAGATATTTGTTGTTATTTATATGTAGACTAGGAAACTGACAAGGGTTTGTTCTCACTATAAAGCATCGCTAGACATTTAATATTATAGCTATCTTCATAATTTAGACAATAGATATTATAATACATGGAGACACATAGTAAAATAAAAATATCAGAGAATACTGTGGCTTAATAGATATTTAGATAGATTTCCATTGAATATCAAAACAGCAGATATTTTTTCATGACTATGGCTTAGTTTTCTATGTCTATGGTTTAATTCATATTTTTCGCTAATTATGCACCAGTCTAACAAATATCAACACTGCACTCTATAACATTCTGCTTCTGTAACAATCAGTCAACTTAACAGTCTTCTATTAGCAAAATTAATTTCTTTATTTATCGTTAGTCTACAAAGGAAATCAAGAAAATGAATGTGTGATTAACCATTACAACTTTGGATGTATTTGGATTTTGTGGCTTTATCATTCTTTGGTTTGACTCTGATACTGGAACAAGCAAATTGAAAACCTAAAAATTGACTGAAATAATCCATCCTCAGTCAGGACCAAAGAAAGCTAGTTTTCAGATTCTGGTTTTTGGAGATCAGGAAAGGGGCTGTATTTCTGTGCATGATTTTAAATTACAATCAGGACCAATGTTAATTTGTTGAGATACAAATACAATATACATGTATGTACATTGTCGGATAAATAAAATTTATTTGACAAGCTGTAGCAACAGGTAGAAATGTGAAGTTAACCGAGCATTTCTTGCCTTTTTAGCAGCGAGTACAAATAAATTTTATATTTCTGACAATGTTTGTATGTTGTTCTTATCCTGCAATCATTCAATACTTATCTAGAAATGCATGTTCTTAGTGAGGCGGGACAAGGAAGGAAGTAAACAACTTCACTTATTTTGGTAAAATCTCTTGACGTCATTGGAGAATTTATACTGTGACATCAAAATTCCAGGTTTTCAAACCAGTTGCCCTGTCTTTTCTACATTCAGAAACGTGGACCAGTTACTAGTCTACCCTACCGGTACAAAAACAAATATTCATAGGGTGGTATTTGATTAGTAAATACTACCTTGTTAATCTATGTAAATTGTGATAGATAACCAAAACAATAAATGATTCTGGATAATTATAGTGTCATTAAGTTTTCAGAGTTAAATTCACTATCAAAATATGCGTTCAGAACCAATTTAATGGAACCAGATTTTGGAATTCAGAGGGGAGGGTTTTCAGAGGAAATTTTAATTTATTTAAAACAGTTAATATCCTAGTCCAGAACCGTAGGGAAATGTGGTTTTCTACAGGACCAGTTTTAAAGTGTTCCACTGTAGTAGTGCTGAAATACAACAATGAGGATCCTCATGGGGGGTCTTAGGAATCAAATAATCATTAAATTTTTGCCTTGGTATCAAATAATCATTAAATTTTTACCTTGGTAATCAATAAATTTTTGGCTAAGTAATAAAAAAAAATATATAAAAATGCAATCTAATAATCAAATAATCATTAAATAAAGGATCTCGTAATCAAATAATCATTAACAAAATACCCTGATAATCAGGTAATCAAGAAACCCATGACGGGCCTCAACAATCTTACTCATGAAATAATGTCATGAACGACCAAACAGAAATATCAGTGGAAATTGCATCTTAAATGGCAAACCATACTTATATATTATGTCAGCAGATATTTGAAGTCAAGTTTTTTTTCGTCAAATCATCTTATTTTATCTTGTTTTGTTTTCTAAAATTTGCTCATCTCTACATAAGATTTCTTTGCTTTCTTGAAAGTTTTACTCTCATGCAAAAAACTGTAATTCTTTCAGCAGGATGTAGTAATTTTAGAGTTGTTAGCACATTTTAAAACACTGCCGTAATTAGTGACTTCATAAGATTGAAGTTGATTTTCATTGAAGCATTTTGTATTTTGAAATTATAGAAGGGGCATTTTGTCAACAATTTCAATTACTTTTCAGTCAATTATGCTATATTTTAACATTATAGAAAGAGTATTTCAACTTGTGACAAAAATGTGTCTACTTTGCTATAAAATACTTAACATATCAAACAGGGTTCAGACAAAGCACCTCAAGGAGATCAGAAACAACAGCTGAGGGAAATACTGGCACAGAAGTCTAAAAACCGACAGAGGAAGAAGGAACAATGGGCTGAAGGACAACCAGGTAGGTATTACACTAGGTAGGGCAGGGAAAGAAGGAACAGTGGGCTGAAGGACAATCAGGTCGGTATTACACGAAGTAGGACAAGGAAAGAAGCAATAGCCCTGTAGGTATTATACAAGGGAGGACAGAAAAAGGGGGGTACAACTGGCTCAAGAACAAAAAGGTAGGTAACATACAGTTGCAGTTGGAGTTAACTTATGTGAAATGGTCTCATGTGCATTTACTCCATATCCTTTCGTAAAATATACAAGAGAAGGCACAACTGGCTGAAGGAACTCCAGGTAGGCAATAGAGAAGGTGGGAACAATTGGCTGAATGAATACATGGTACGTAACTTATGATGGAAGTACAGAGGATAAAATGACAGTATGAACTTGACAACAACTAAGTCAGATTCAATCCAAACTTTGAAGATATTTTGTTAACAGGATAAAGTTGTTCACCTTATACTTGAGAGTTTTTGCCCCCCTCCACCCAAATGCTGTAATAATTCACTTCATTATCCCCTCACCAAACGGAGTTCCTCTGTTTGTCCCACCTCAGGTTAAAGTTTGTGTTAAGGTTCATACCTGAGAAACTACATATGACACATAAATCATCTTTGGTCAGTGGATGTGTGTTGGAGAGTGATGCTGCTTCAAATGATAATTGGGTCACTCTGACCTACATTTTATGCTTCATTGATTCATGTTATAGTTTGCATTAAAATTCATATCTTCAATACTATATGCGGCACATCAGTCATTTTAGGTAAGTGGATGGGTTTAGAGAGTAATGCTGCTTCAGATGACCTACATTTTATGCTTCAATGACTTAGGTTATAGTTTTCTTTAAGATTATATCTGAGATACTACATATGGCACATCAATTATCTCAAGTCAGTGGATGCATCATGGAGAGTGATGCTGCTTCAGATAATAATTGGGTCACTTTGATCTACATTTTATGTTTCAGTTTGAGATACTACCTGTTATACATCAGTCATCTTTGGTCAGTGGGTATATCTTGGAAAATCTTGTAGCTCCAAGGGACAATTAAGTTACTGTGACATCCATGAGAATTAATATTTTGAAACCTTAACTGAATTTGGAAATTTAATTGCTACTTGCGAGGGGATTAGCTGTTGTTTCCGACTACTACCTTAACGTTATCATTAAAAGTCATATTTAACTAAACTTTCAGGATGTTTTGTTCACAAGATCAATTTGTGTGACTCTCATTTTGGCCAATTAATGTATGTCTTGGGAGGGTATCGGTCAGGCTCTACCTAGTTGTCTAGTTCCAAACTGCTTTGTCTTCCCTTTACAGCTTGAAACCTGTGAGTGTGATTGTCCTTTTCTTTTCTTGCTGTGACAAAATTGCGATTAGGAGCAGAACTTCTTTGTCATTTTTCTTGACAACTAAAAAACAAGCTTCTTATGTCTTAAAAAGTTATACTGTGGAAGTACTTTTATTCGTGGGCATCAATTTTTGTTCATTTTATAAATGCACTTCATTTTATGGTTTTAGCGAACCACAAAATCCAGGAAAATTGGAACCCCAGGAACAATAGTACTTTCACAGTATGTTGATGTTTTATGCTTTATTTCTTAAGGTGCACCTGGACCATTCACAGATGAAGAAAGGTTTCCAGTGCCACAGATACCAGGGATGCCACCACAGGGTATGGAACGATGGCCTAGACCCCCAATGATGGGACCTCCACCACATATGCAACAGATGAGACCCGAAATGAGAATGAGAGGACCATTTCCAGAAGGGATGAGGCCAGTTGGTCCAGTACGACAGCCAATGCCTGGCAAACCAGGGGCTTTCTCACCAAATAGGCCTGTACCAGGACAAGCCCCTCCCCAACCTGGGCAGTTGCATACACAGGTAACTCTTCCACAGATATTTTTCTTTTGCTGTTTAGCTGATTTATAGACCAGAATAAATCCATTACAATTTCTGTAGTGGTATTTGGTTTCTTATTGGTCATTTCAGCTTGTTCTTTTCGTCAGTAAAACAATCCAAGCTCTTGAATATGGTATGAGTGTTTGAAAAACAACATGATCTGATTGAATAAATATACCACATCACTGTTACTTTTGTTTTGATTCCCAGAAAAAAATGGTCTCCAGGAATGAAAGATGTTGTTTTACTCTAATGTTGCCATTTGCAGTTAAATGGTTGATAAGTCCCCTTTGTTTGTCAAAAATCTTATTTTATCTATAAAAAAATTTAAA
>MJUU01009177.1:113084-125604 GCA_002080025.1 Modiolus philippinarum
AATTTCAAAGCATTTGCTTAATGAATAAACTGAAATTATTAAATAAAATTTGTATAAAAATAGGATTTTTATATTTTCCATTGTTATAAAGTACATTAAAAGTGACTGAATGGTCAGTGTCAGGTGATAGTCACGTGATTGGCGGCCATTTAAGGTATTACCCACGCTTGGCACTTGAGTAAAGTGTCACCTTTAATTATATTTCAGGGCCTCAATTAGGAGTGGATATGGGATAGATGATATTACAATAAAACCTGTTGTCAAAACAAGTGTCCCAAGCCCAAGTTAAGTTGTCAATTAAATAAATTGCTATCAAAGTGAATTCATGTCTTCTGTTACTATACTTGCTTTTTTAAAATTAATAATCAACTCCACTTCTGTTTTCTTTGCAATTTTTTGCAATTTATTGATTTCCCCGTATAGTACCCTGTAAACACATTTTTGTTAAAAATAGATACCGGAAATCATTGTTTGTTCTGGATCGATACACAACAAAGTGATGACCTTTTTATGACAGCTTGTGTGTACAAATTACTATGACATCTTAGTAAAAGCTAATTGCATTGTGATTAAATGGGTTTTATTAAAATTATCTTATCATAATAATGGCAATACACGAGTCTAATGAGAGAAAATCAGACCACCTTGATCACGTGATTCAGTCCAGGTAAAATGTAAACAACGTGTTGTTGAATATAAAGTTTTGATTAATAATAAAACAATAATAAGTCTGAATAGCTTTATTTAAATAATAAAAACAACACAAATACTGCATAGTTTTATTTAAAAGATATAACAGGCATTCATGATTAGGTAACTGTTACCGGCAAACATTGGGACTGATGACATAAGCGCCGATCGCCGATTTTTGTTGAAATCTGCCCTGAAAATATAAAAAAATCATATTTTTCGACGTTTTTTCAAAATCCCCAAAAAGTGGTGAATCAGAGTGTCGAAAAAATTCGAGTAATTACGGTAGTACAATAATCTAACTGTGCATGTGCATGCATCTCTGGTGGTAGGTCAGCATCCAGGCAAAATAAGGTCACTTTGACCTATATTTTCCGCTTGAGTGACTTACATTCAAGTTTACGTCCAAGATCAGATCTCAGTCACATTCAAGTTTACGTCCGAGTTCAGATCTCAGTCACTGTACATGGTAGGATCATCTAAACCTTGCATGTGCATTCATCTCTGATGGGAGGTCAGCATCCCGGCAAAATTAGGTCACTTTGACCTATATTTTCCGCTTGAGTGACTTACATTCAAGTTTACATCAGAGTTGATATCTCGGTCACTGTACATGGTATATGATCATCTAACCTTGCATGTGCATGCATCTCTGATGGTAGATCAGCACCCAGGCAAAATTGGGTTGCTGCGACAAGTGCGACAACGAGGCCAACTTTGTAATCGTTGATTACCTATGTTTTGTCTGGGCAGGCAAATTTTATGTATGATTTATTGTCAGACCTTGTGAAAACTTTTTGTTATTTTAAAAGAAATTTACTTAACTGGACCAGATATTATTTTTTTGAGGCCGATGAAAAAAAATTTGGGCTGGCATGGATTAGACTCTAGGATATTTTTTATGGCCTTACTGAAAATATGAAGTATCTATGGTCAAATAAAACTCAACCCATTGTAAGGATTTCAAATCAAGAGCTTCGCTCTTTATATGGATGCATCAGGTGAAGAAAACGATTCCATGAAATGTGTAATAAGCATGCTCAAGAAGCAATGGTACAATCATGTCAAATATGTTCAGGACTATTCCAGGAAAAATTCCCAACAGGGGGGGGGGGGGGGAATGCCACTTATTTTTATACTCCCACCAATTGAAAAAAAAAAATTAAACATATAATTACACTATTAGGATACAATAGAAATTAACCCACCACCAACAGATAAAAATATAAATGGTGTTCCACCCCCTTGGGGGAATTTTAAATGGAATAGCCCTCAGATATTCAGTATAATGTATAGAAAGGAAAAAAATGAACAAACCATGATATATTGGAAAAAGGAATTTGTTTCATCAGAGAATATTAGAGCAAAGAAAACATAGGAGAACAAAATAATAATCTGGACTGATATGGAAATGAAAAGGTTGACATTTAGATTATTTAATTATGTACAATAAAAAATATAGAAATAATTAGATATTAAGATCATTATCCATCATATGTCATAAGTGTAAAAAAAAAAAAAAAACTTTCAAAGTTAATTATAAATGCAAAAAATTAAAAAAATATTTTTCTATGGTGCAGTTGTCAGTATCAGCATTTTTTCCATAGGACGTGAGTTAAAGTTTGACTGAACCATGTCCATAGTCTTTTTCTGTCAATACTAATCTATATACATGTACATTATATACAACTACTGCAGTTTTATCATACTATGTTTGCATAGCCCTTCACTTATACATGTCTTAATTAAGTGTGACAACTGTAATTTTCATTATTACCTGTATATAATTTCAGATTTGGATGGATCTTTTGACATTCTTAAGTATGCAGACCCAGAACTTGATCTTGACATTGAAGGGAAAACCATATTTGATGACCTTGAAGATGAGCCGGAACAAGACACAGAGGTCAAAGGTAATGAAAAACCAGCGGATGATCTGGCCAAAGCAAAAGACAAGGAAAGTGGAAAAAGTGCTTCAAAAGATGGCCAGCAAGCAGGAAATAAAACAGAAGGGGACTTTCAATCAAAATTTTTAGAATTCAGCCAGAAAAAGAAAGACGACCAAACAGGAGCCGAAGGTCTGAGTGAAAGCGAAAAAAGTAAACAAGAAATAAATCAGATTGCTGCTTTACTACAGAAGTCAGAACAGTTAGGTCATAAATTAGAACGTAGAGATTCACAAAAATCTGATGGTAGTGCCAAGGATCATACTGGTCCAAATACACCTGTGATGGACCCATTAGGAAATATTGCGGCCCAAGGTATGGCTGTAGGGCCTCGTCATTCTTTCCCTGCTGGCATACATTCACCAATGCACCAGACTTTTACTGGTACAGCTGTTCCATCACCAGGGTCAGCTGCAGGAAGTTTTCCACAAGGTACAGGGGCACCAGGAACACCTGGATTAGTCTCGCCAAAAGTGATGCCATCACCACGTAGCTCTGCTCCGTCTCCTAAGACCCCTAATGCTTTATCACCTTTCAGTCAACAGCCATTGACACCAGTGGTGACTGGACAACAACAACAATCCCCATTTTCTCAACCGACTAATTCACCATTTTCACCATCAGTAACTTGTACTCAGAGCCCTTTCAATGCACCTGTATCAACATCTGCTCCTCAGTCCCCGTATGGAGCCTCAGTTTCACAACCACCATTTGGTTTACCACCTGGCAGTTTACAAGCAACATATGGTTCACAGACTTCACCAATGTCAACCTCACAAAGTCCAGGTCAGAGGTCACCAAGGGGAGCAATTACACCAACAAACCAATACATGCAGGGAACATATGGCAAACCAGGAATGCAAGTTTCTCAGCCAGGAGGTACACTTGGTCAAGCACCAAACAACATGATGTATGGACAGTCAGTTGGAGGTGGTCCACAAAGACTTCCATATTCAGGAAAACCTGGAGGAGTCCCCGGAGAAGGATATGCAGCAGAAGTTGATCCTAACCTTCTGAGTGGGCAGGCAAATGTAAGAATGCCTGGTACATCTGTCCAGAGTAGCATGCCAAATGCTTCTGTTCCATACCAGGCAGGCCAAGAAGGAATGGCACGTTTCCCAGGCCAGCCCCCAATGAGAGGAGTGGCCCCAGGATTTCCTGGTCCAGGGAAGCCTGGTATGGTTGGGTTCCCAGCTGGTATGAGGATGCCTCCCATGAGACAACCATCACCTGGTCTGCCATCGCCAGGATTGACAACACCAACTTCACAAACGCCTGCAACAAGAGCCCAACTACTGCAGGAGCAACCATTACTGATACAAGATTTGTTAGAGAAGGTGAGTCTGTCTTAACAATTCTAAGATTGAATGTGGAGTAAATGAGAACATGGGTAAAATTGATTAAAAGAGACAATGCATCTTTTCTATTTTTTCATTTAAAAAGTCACTTAACCTTTATTACTGTTCTTAATATATACATGCATCAAGACATGTTTTTAAACATCTACATACACCTGTGTACCTGTACGTACATGTACATTCTTTAGCTGTGGGAACTGGCTTCTAGTGACCAATTTTAATCAATTCTGACCAGTATATAGTAAACAATTATTAAATGCATAATTAATCTCCATTAGATTTGTGTGGTTTGTTTAAAAAAAAGATTAGATTAACCAAAGTCATTGCAATGGTGTGCCAAAAGTATTATAAAATTTAATATGAAAAAGAAAAGAAAGTTTAAATACACATGTAAGTATTTTATGTAAAACATATGTCGAAACAGAAAATTCTCCCGAGCTAATTTCTCTTAGTACTTTGGATTGGTAAAAAGAGCTTGGCATTAATTTTCAACATTAGTTTTGAAATTTTTTTGTAACTGTCTTTGTTTACATACAAATACAAAATAGGTGTCAGAATTTACTATATTCATGTATCATAAATTATTTTGAAATTCCTAGGAGAAACATTTTAGCAGAGTTCATCGAATCAATTTGAGAATACTGTACAGCTCACATGGATGAACGCAAACTCCTTGTTTTGGGATGGATTGTCGCGACGTTGACTGATTAGCTAAGTCCGTGTAGCAGGGTGGACTATCGCGGATGTCTACCGTAAAATGCATGACCCAACATGGACAAATTTTTGTGAAACAGAATCCTCCTGGAATCATCGCGGCCACACTGAGGAAATTTTAGATGTACACATGTTTGATTTCATTGCAAACATAAAAATCGAGGAATATTTACATCCTTGGACTTACATGTTTGATTTTGTTGCAAACATCGAACCGAGGAATATTTACATCATGGGACTAACACATATTAGTCCCAATCGTATCGTAGTTCATTAACGTAAACCAAATGCATGTAAATAAATAAATCAAACATTCAACATTCCTAGAGATGTATTTCTTATCAAAAGCAAATGAGCGCCTCAACCTAATTTGTATTCATATTACCTGAGATATTGATTTTTCTCATTGGTCGGTTTTTCTCTATTTTTAGAAAATTACCTATGCGTATCTACTATATATATAATTTAATGGCTTCCGAAAGCACTCCTGCTTAATGTGCTACATGACCTGACAAGGGACAATTATGCAACTATACGAAGCCGAGGGATTCTTGTTGTTGACAACAAATATTTTATTTTAATTTCCATCCACACAAATTTCCGCTTGAAAAATATTTGAAAGAACAGTAATTTGACAGAATATTCATGCCTATTTTCACGGCAATGAGACAAACAAAAAAACTGAGGCTTGCAAATATCGTAATTCTAAAATTACTATGACGATCTGCATGGGAACATTTTTTTTGTCAAAGAAAATTATATTTATATAACTTCAACCTGTCAAACTTTCTAATTATGATAATTTTTGGAAAATGGTCATTTGTTGACATTAAAACTCAATCTTTTTAGCTCGCCGGGACGAATGTCCAGAGAGCTATTGTCATACCCCCGGCGTCGGCGTCAGCAAAACTTCAACCTGGCTTGCGGAATTGAGACCGAAGAGCTAGGATGTTGATATTTGGTATGTGGCTTCCTTGTAATGAGAGCTTTCTTCTGGTACCATATTTGTAGACATTTTGACCTTGACCTTACCCTGAGGGGAACTTTTGAAAAACTTTAACCTTGCCTCTAGAAGGTAGGCTTTTAGTGGTAGGGTGTTTATATTTGGTATGTAACTTCCTTATGATGAGAGCTTTCTAGTGGTACCATATTTGTAGACATTTTGACCTTGACCTTGCCCTGAGGGGAATTTTTGAAAAACTTTAACCTTGCCTCTAGAAGGTAGCCTTTTAGTGGTAAGGTGTTTATATTTGGTATGTAACTTTCTTATGATGAGAGCTTTCTAGTGGTACCATATTTGTAGGCATTTTTACCTTGACCTTGCCCTGAGGGGAATTTTTGAAACACTTTAACCTTGCTTATAGAAGGTAGGCTTTTAGTGGTAGTGTGTTTATATTTGGTATGTAACTTCCTTATGATGAGAGATTTTTAGTGGTACCATATTTGTAGACATTTTGACCTTGACCTTGCTCTGAGGGCAATTTTTGAAAAACTTTAACCTTTCCTCTAGAAGGTAGGCTTTTAGTGGTAGGGTGTTTTTATTTGGTATGTAACTTCCTTATGATGAGTGCTTTCTGATGGTACCATAATTATAGACATTTTGACCTTGACCTTGCCCTGAGGGCAATTTTTGAAAAACTTTAACTTTGCTTCTAGAATTAAGTTGTTTAGTGGTAGGGTGTTTATATTTGGTATGCGACTTCTTGTGATAAGAATTTTCTGATGGAACCTTTCAAATTTATTGTGCATCGAGGTCACACTAATCCCCGGCGAGCTATGTTGTCTTCTGACAACTCTTGTTAATTATATTTTTCACGACAACACCATAATTTTTAGATGCTGACCCGTGATGATTCCACGTTCAACACTATGTCACGAGAGGTCCACACAGGTAAATATTTTGTCCACGTTCTCAAATAGGTTGTCCACGTTCAAGATCGCAGTGGAATTCCACGTTTGGCAAAATTTGTTCGTGATGACAACAAGGATTTTGCGTTTTCCATGTGAGCTGTACAGTATTTCAAATCTTGCAATATTTTTGACATGTCTTTGAAGTAAATGATAAACATAGTATTGGAATAAAGATTTTACTTCTTCACATGCTGAAAATGGAATAAATTGTTTTTTTTCAGAATTTATTGTAAATTCTATGTCTGTTATCTTTAGTCTTACAATCCTAAATATATTTTTGCACTCACTAAACTTATAAAGAATCATAAAATGAGAAAGTATCTTATCATGATATATCAACATCAGTGGAGAAAAATTTTGTTGGGGCATTTGAATTTTTAAATTTAAACCAAAATTCAATTGTTCGCAGGAAAAGCAGGAACAGCAAAGACAGGCTCAACAGCAAGCCATGATGCATAGAAGAGAAGGAAGTATGGAAGGCATGATGGGTACTGGACCGCAGCAAATTTCTGTTCCTCCAGGAATGGCTCCTTACAGACCAAGAATGCTCGACCAATCAGGAATGCAGAGGTATTATACATGGTGCTGACCATCTTGTTACAGAATTTTTCTTTATTGATCAGAATAAAGTTTTATGATTTAAATGATAAATTTAGTTTCATTATAGTATCGAAAAACATGGGAGATATACTTTGAAGCTTTATTGTTACTCAGGAATGAGTCTTTAAGATTTTAAAAAATTGGAAGAAATTGTATCTTTATATAGGGCCTGTTATTGATCATTACACATGTAGTTATGCTTATTTCTACAGGCATCCTGTTGATCCAAACTGGGTTCCACAAAGGATGTATGGACAACCTCCAGAGGGTCAGCCTCCATTCCATGTAAGAATGCCAGGGCAACAGATCGGACCTGGACCCAGATTACCAACACCATTCCAAGGCCAGGGCATGGGTCCACAAGGAATTCCACCTCCACCCCAACCGCCAATACCACCCATGCAAGGTCAGTATTGTTTACTATTAGTTCTGAAAACTTTGTTATCATTTGAAGATGGTATTGCTTGTTTTTAACAGCCCTTGAAAACGTCTAAGCTTTTGCTCAGTTTGAATGTTTTAGTTATCATTTTTGTAAAACGTAGATTGTCAGTACAAATTCACCAATGGTAAAGAAGAAGATTGATGTAAGAACATTTGGTTTTCAACCAAAAAAAATGTAGAGTTTATATCATATTTAAATGGAAATACATAGTGCATATTTTTATTTGAAAATCCCTTGATAATATGGATAGTTAAACCTGTGTAAGCTAAACAACCTTTGGAATAAATATGAACTTCAGATATGAGAGGTTTTTAGACTGCAAACATTTCATTTCTAAATAATGGAATTAAAATTGCCTTCCTTGTGATCATAACTAACTTAGTAGAGGGAGGTATTCAACAAATATTTCTTATTAATAAGAAAACTACAGTGACACCTGTCATAAGGAAGTTGGAAGAAATATTAAACCTGTGTAGTCAAAATCTCATACATGATTTAATCGCTTGATGAAATTACAGGGAACAAACTGACAAATTTTACACTGTATTCATTGTTTTTTCAGGGGAGATAAGTCCTGAGATTGAAAGACAACATGTTCAGTATGAGGACTGGTTGATGAAACATTCCCAGTACTTGGAGATGCAGATAAAAGCTTTAGAAACACAAATAGCCAAGTGTAAACGTACCAAGAAAGCTATCAATGCAAGGAATAGACAAGTAAGAACTACATGTATATTAGAAAAAATAATTCTAATGAATTTCTAACATTTATCTGTAGTCCAATTTATATGGCCTGAAAAATTACCAGACTTTTGTGTAGTGCTCAGACATGTAAAGTGACCATGGAAGAAGCTGTTTTGTTACAAATCAATTGTCTTAGACATAAGCATTTTGAATTACTGAGAGCTTACAATGTTCATTGTAAAACTTAACTTAAGTGATTGGGATGCACTTCAACGGGTAATTAGCAATTTATGTCTGCAATATTTTATCTAGGCCAAAAAGGTTGGAAAAGAATTACCACCTAATGATCAGATAGACTTAGAGAGAACAACACAAGAACAGACTATGCTTCAAAAACAATTAGAGGGAATGCGAAAACAGCTACGACATCATCAGATGGTCACACAGGACTATCGGGCCAAGAAAAGGGTTGGTATATATCATTATACTTCTGGTCAGGGACTATGACATCATCAGATGGTCACACAGGGCTATAGGGCCAAGAAAAGGGTTTGTATTTATCATATAACTTCTGGTCAGGAACTGTGACATTATCAGACTATCAGGCCAAGAAAGGGGTTTGTATTTATCATTATACTTCTGGTCAGGGACTATGACATCATCAGATGTTCACACAGGCCTATCGGGCCAAGAAAAGGGTTTGTATTTATCATAATACTAATAGTCAACAGCTACGGCATTACCAGATGGTCACACAGGAAAAGGGTTTGTATTTGTCATAATACTTATAGTCAGTAGCGAAGACATCATCAGATGGTCACACAGGACTATGGGGCCAAGAAAAGGGTTTGTATTTATTATATATATTTTCTGGTTGGGAACTGTGAAATTATCAGACTATTGGGACAAGAAAAGGGTTTGTATTCATAATTACACTTCTTGTCAGCATCTATGACAGTATTAGAAAGTTGATGTAAAATACTTGCAATGTGAAACCACTCGAAAAGATCACAAGCTAGTGGCTAAATAAATGTTCTAGACAGATTCCAATGTTTGTTATATGAAAATGACTTCATGTTTTTGCCTCAAGAAATAGATAGACATAATTTCTGATTCCTAGATTCATATACACATTAGTGTAAATTGTGTAGCACATCTATTTAATTTGTTCAGATATATAAGTTTTCACATTTAAAAGAAAATTTAACAAACATCTATAAAGTTTGTCTTTCTTATCATTTCAGGAAAGATTTGGAGATCCTTCTGGCACTGGCCAACCCCCTGAATCTCAGCCTCCACATCCACAGCCTAGAATACCAGGAGCTGGTTCAACACGTCTCCCACAGTCTGCACGACAGGAGTATGATGCTTATATGATGAATAAAATACGTCAACAACAGCAGCAGCAACAACAACAACAGATGGCAGGGCCACGCCCACCTGTACAAATTGTTACGGTATGTACTTATTAAAATTTGTGTACTGATATATCATTAGCTTTGAAAAAAATAGGTTGTTTGCATGTCTTTTTCTTATTTTCTGTTCATATTAAAGTCATATATCACATAAAATGAAGATTGGTTATGATAATACATTTTTATATTCAAAATTACAAATGACTATCAAATAATGTAAACTGGTATGTGAGTTATTCAATGGGCGGATGTTAGTGGTGGCATAGGGGGCATATCCCCCTCCTTTTTCATCTCCAAAGAAAAAAAAATGCTATGGGAATTCTATATTTAGCTACCTACATACTTGTAATTTTAACAAACTGTTACAAATTGTACATGAAAATGATATATTTATAGGATTTTTAGTAAAGAAAAAAAAATAATGATAATTATTCACCTTGCTCAGCTCCCCAGTTTCCTATCCATTCCTAAGATAAATGCCTTCCCTTTCTGAAACCCTTGATCTGCCCTTGACTTTGAGTGCAGTATTGCAGTGTTATAAATGGTAATTTCAACTCGTTTTTGCCTCCTTTGAAATTTTTATTCTTAGGATAAAGAAGAAAGCATTCCTTTTGGTATTTTATATTGAAAATCAGGGACATTTATATATCTTAAACAAATGAAGATACTGTTGATCAAAATGCATTTTGAAAAAAAAAGTCAATAAATTTTTTGCCTACATTGAAGAAGAATTTAGCAAACATGCTGCACAAATACAGTGTGTATATCCCTAAAATTGTCCAATAAAAAGATAAAGGGGAAAAAATAGCTATCATTAGCTGATTGATTTAATGTCTCTATAGGAAATGCAACAAATGTTAAACCAACTGATCTTTACTTACTGTGATAACAGGGCAGTGCATTCTATGATTAATACATTTAATACCCAAAACGTAATATAGATGTAATATTTGGCTAATTTTTTGGAATTATACCTAACACTATTAATTGTGTTAGATGAATAACAATTTAAGCATAGTTTATGGTAGTTCTATAACTGCTTTTGTGTGGCTTTATTATAAAGAGCTAAACAACCTTTTCGAATAGAGAGTGTTCTGTGTGTTTTCACTTTCTAAAGACATTTAGATTTTTTGTACTTTCTGTTATACATTGATCTAAACTTGTAATTAGAAACATCATTACAAAAACTCTTATAAAATGGATTTATTACTCAAACTTTAATGCTAAATTTTACTTCATGACATTGTAGATACGTTTATACATGTGATGTGTGTTTTTAGTGCTCATATTTCATTTTGTGAATCCATCACAATCCTATCAGGTGTTCTGTTCTGCTCATAATTGAAAGCTGATGGAAGATCATTTAAATACTTTTTCGTATATAAAACATTACATTTTTTTTCACATTTCCAGGATTGTTTCAATTTTTTTCTCTGAAATTTGCATTCAACTTAAGGTTTCCAGTTATAACATAATTTTCTCCTTTCTTGTCTGGTTTTGTGTTTGATACTATTCCTCTTTTTTCAAGCATTTTACCCAGGACTACATTTATTCCGAATGTCTACATCAACTGGGGAAATTATAAAGTTGTATTCAAATTCCCCCCCCCCAAAGTGCACACGTATAAACTCGTATAGAGGTAAAAGTCTAGTGTAGTATTATTTTGTTAGATTTGACATAGAAAGAAATGGCCTGAACAGTGTACATGTTCTGAAAAGTGTTTGTTTGGGAAAGACTGAAACAATGTTTGAGAATTCTATTTTTATTTCATTCATTGTTATTATGCTATCTTGATGATTTGCTAGGGCATGTTTACCACTACACATTGACATGCAAAATATAAAGACATGGTATATCACTTTTGTATGGCAATTATACAATGCATCCTGTTTGAAATTTAAACTCACAAATTACACCTTGCCACTTACGAAACTTTTCCTTAATTTTAGCTAAAAAATATAAGGCTACAGCAATAATATTATCAGTGTAATGAATAGCAGATCCTAGCAATATATTACCCTTATCTTGATAGGCTTTGAATTTTTAGCTCACTGGGAAGAATGTCCGGAGAGCTATTGTCATACCCCCGGCGTCGGCGTTGTCAGCGTCAGCAAAACTTTAATCTGGCTTGTGGAATTGAGACCTGAATAGCTAGGATGTTGATATTTGGTATGTGACTTCATTGTGATGAGAGCTTTCTTCTGGTACTATACTTGTAGGCATTTTGACCTTGACCTTGCCCTTAGGGCAATTTTCAAAAAACTTCAACCTTGCCTCTAGAAGGTAGGCTTTTAGTGGTAGGGTGTTCATATTTGGTATGTAACTTCCTTATGATGAGAGCTTTCTTCTGGTACCATACTTGTGACATTTTGACCTTGACCTTGCCCTATGGGCAATTTTCAAAAAACTTTAACCTTGCGTCTAGAAGGTAGGCTTTTAGTGGTAGGGTGTTTATATTTGGTATGTAGCTTCCTTATGATGAGAGCTTTCTTCTGGTACCATACTTGTAGACATTTTGACCTTGACCTTGCCCGTGGGCAATTTTTAAAAAACTTTAACCTTGCCTATAGAAGGTAGGCTTTTAGTGGTAGGGTGATATGTTTGGTATGTAAATTCCTTATGATGAGAGCTTTCTTCTGGTACCATACTTGTAGACATTTTGACCTTGACCTTGCCCTGAGGGCAATTTTTAAAAAAAACTTTAACCTTGCCTATAGAAAGTAGGCTTTTAGTGGTAGGGTGTTTATATTTGGTATGTAA
>MJUU01009177.1:136009-155740 GCA_002080025.1 Modiolus philippinarum
GTTGTAAATACAGTTAAAGACTTATTACTAAAATGGTTGCTGCAGCAGATCGATGTACAAATTAAAGCAATACCAGGGGCAGGCAAGACATATCCTTTATCCACAGTTTATTTAGTACATGAATTACAATGCTTGAGTGTCACTATTCTCTGTGTTTCTTTAAACTGGAAAAAATACATTGTTCAACCAAATTATTATTTTGTTTCACTTGATATTGCTATCTGATTTATTTTATACCTGTGCCTTGTACCTTTTTGTACCACCCTCTTTAAGTAAAAGCATCTAAAACTTTGATACAAAATGATCTTATTTGGCATACCAAAGGTTGTTTATGATGCAAGAATTTTTTAATTGATGGTCAAAATATCTTGATGACCTGTACATATATCCTAAAAACAATTTTTGAAATTTTCAAATTTAAGATAGGAACTTTTAATTGATTTATGGTTTATTAGGTTCTTAAATTGATATGCTAAAAGCAATGATAAAATTGGAAGAAATTTATGCGGCAAACTTAATTTTCATGAGTATTAAGCAGAGTATACAAACTTGTTTTGGAATGAATCACATACAGTGAAAACTTGATTTAAGAGGTCACCCTTGGGAAGGAGTTAACATGACCATGTAAGAAAGTTTGCCTTTTAAATCAGGTTCATTTAATATGAAATGTGTTACAAAGGGAACTACAAAAGGTGACCTTTAAAATCAAGTGGCTACTTATTCTAAGTGACCGTTAAGGCAAGTTTGACTGTATATCCTCAGGACAATGAGGATTGTCATTCTTTACCCCAAACTACATTTAATCTGTGTATTGCTACCATTAACCAACATAATTTTGTCTTTGTGCAGGTGGGTATGATACTTTGGGGCTAAGAGCTTTCATTTCCCAGTTTCAGGTGAAATTCTTGGAAAAGTCCTGTTTCATAGATTATAAATAGGTTTAAAATCCACTGATTATGAATGAAAATAAATTGTATGTAACCTTTACCATAAAAAATGTCAACAATATATCTTGACATTTGTTGATCATTTTATAAAGTTAATCTTGCTAATGAATCAGCAATTAAACCCACAAGCTTTAGGTGCATTTTATCAGCTTAAGCTTAACACTTGGGGGAATTGATGACAAATTCTAGTTTTCAATTATTGCTCCAGACCCAGGTACTAAAAGATTAATAAGTCCAGAAAAAAACGTTGCAAAAATGCAAAGGAAGATTCTCTGTTAGATTGTAAGTCACTTGCTCTTAGGTTTATTCTCATACATTTTTGGAGCTTCTCAATCACAGCTGCCTCGAAATGGCTTGCACAATATCTTTTTGAAAAGTAAAATGAAGGCATGAGGTCAGGATAATATTATGCACTGCATATGCTAGGAGCTAGACAAAGTGAGAGCATCAGGGGATAGTTTCATGTAGTAAATGTCTTTGACAACCAATATTAAGTTGAGTATTTTATTTATTCCTTGAAATAGAAATCGTGTCACAAAAATTTTATTAATTGATGTTAATTTTTCTCATCAGCTTGACCAAGAGATTTGGTTCTGGTGACTCATGTAAGACTTATGTAGCTTATTTTCAACTGCTGTTTTTAACTGAATTTGAATTTTTGTTAGATTTCAGATGTCAGCTTTCCATAAACCACAAGTATTTGTAATGCAGGTGTATCAACTTTAATGTCAAAGTGTTTTTGTAGATTTGTTTTTATTCTGAGTTCTTCAGTGAACAAAGATATGCATTGTTTCTCTCCAGGATAATAATCCATTTAGTGAGGGGTACCAGGAGAGAGAGAAGATGGAGAAGACTGTGACAGAACCAGGACTTCCTGGAATGCCGCCTACTGAAGCAGGTGAATCTAATTACTCCAGTGGAAATTTCAAATAAAGATCAATTTACTAATTTGCCTTGAAAGGGGTGCCATGTGTGAAGCAGATCACACTCACCCATCTGGAGTACCTGATAATTCCCTAATTTTTGTTGAGGTTTAGGCTTTAAGTGCTACATGTATATTTTTGTGATATCCATGTCCATTACTGCTCTTGTTTGTCCACAAAAGACTTACAGTAAATGATTGATTTTGTAGATGGAGACAGTATAAAAATGTTGACTAATGTTGAAGTTTATGTTTGTCATGTGTATAGGAATTCATGAATTTCCTGTGATAGATATTCCACAAAGGTGTTAAGGCCATAATAAAAAAATATTTAGGTATTAAGGCCATAATAAAAAATATTTAGGTATTAAGGCCATAATAAAAAATATATTAGGTATTAAAGCCATAATAGAACATATCAACGATTCTCATTCCCGCTTGCCCTGATTTTTTCACCCACCTCAAAAAATTTAATTTTGATTTGATTTGATTTTTTTTGGTCCATTTTGGTAAATTTCTTTTAAAATGACAGAATTTTCACAAAGTTTGATGAAAATTAGAAAAGAATTTGTGCACTTTCCAAATTTTGAGAAAAAATAGATGAGAATTGAGGAGTTATATTATTATGGCCTCAACATAACATATTTGTTCCTGCCATATCTTACAAATCAATTGTCCAGCAATATAATTTTTCCACTGAGGAATATTTAAAAGCTAAAACATAAAAGTCCTTCATTGATCAGTATTTTAATTTTTTATCGAACAGGGGACCAGTCAGATATGGCACGTCCATACTTTGGGGAGAGAACAGTTGGCTATGAGCATGGTGTAAGACTTCCAGCTTCATCGGCAGACCAACAGAGATATCATCGTAAGTAAAATAACTTCTGTTTTTGTTTTGTTGTTTGCTTTTTTTTTATGCCCCCACCATAAGGAGACGGGCGCATTAAGTTTTACCCTTTTGGCTTTCCTTTTCAGATCACAGGTTATTTGTTCTCTATCAGATTTTACACATATTTCGGTTTATGTTTTTCCACATGTATTAATTTGATCTGCACTGAAAAGACATAAGCTGTCAAAATGTGCATATGCAGAAGCTTATTTCACAATAACTTTGGTATTTTTACCTGCGTCACCAACGGTGACCGCAGGTCTAGGAGCTGCTCGACTCCGTCCATCAGTCCGTCCGTCCGTCCGCCACGTTTTGGGGGTACCAAGTTTGTGTAATCTGAAATTCAGACACCTTTAACCCTATACTTTTGAAACTTTGCACAGTTGTTCTGGACACATTGAAGATGTGCACCTCCCCTTTTGGTGAGATTTGGAAAAAAATTGTTGAATTTATCCATTGTTGAACTTAGTCATTTTTTCATTAAATTCATTAAATTTTAACATTACAGTACTGAGTTTGTGTAATCTGAAACTCTGACTCGTTATACCTGGTGCTTTTGAAACTTTACACAGTTGTTCTTGACACATTGAAGATGTGCACCTCCCTTTTTGGGCAGATTTGAAAAAAAAATGTCGAATTTATGCATTGTTGAACTTAGTCATTTTTCAGCATATTTAACATTTCAGTGCCTGGTTTGTGTAATCTGAAAGATTAACATCTCTGACTAAATACCTTTGGAAGTTTTTACTGTTGTTTGAACACATTGGTGAAGTGAACCTCCCCTTTAGGCCAGTTTTGATGTAAAAAAATGTCAAATTTATCTATTATTGAACTTGTACTTTATTCTATCATATTATATCATCATGGTACTCAATTTTTGTCCAGAGACGTTGCAGGGTTTTGAACACATTGACCATTGGCAGCTATTCTTGAATTTTTGCATTGCTTTCATATGTTTTCTCATAAAGATTCAAAGTATGTTTTTATTTGAAACTCAGGTATGGTTTTCACCTTTGCTGAAGTGATATGGATTATTTTCATTTTATGCTTTGTTCAAATTTGTACATTTAGTTTTGGCTTTTTTCTTCTTCTTTTTTTGTCTATTACACTAATAGGGTTGAACTTAATATAATCTCAATTATAACTTGCATTTGAAGAATTTTTGGTAATAAGGTAAATGAATACTTGTTTGAATTGGTAAACCTATACATGTCATTCTGTTACATTGAAAAAAAAAAAACACTTTCCAAGTTGAACATGAGTGACAGTGACGCAGGTCCAGACATGTAATTGGTCTTGTTGTTATTGACACAGAAAACATCCATTATAAATTTTTGTTCTCCACCAATCAGAATCTGAACAGTGTTTAACATTTCACTGCCTATTACACCATCCCCTTTGAATTAAATGGGGTTTTCCAAAATGTATAGAAATCATTCTCAGTACATACCAGGAAAAACATCGGGTAGCTGCCCTTGTATGAGAATAACCCTTACAGTTAGAAAAGTTGTAACTGTTTGTTTATCCTTTGTCCATCAAATGTAACATTTCATTTCAAAGATATCATGTAGTGAAAAACCTTCATTTCTCTAATTTCTATCCAGTTTTCACATTTCCTGAACGGTGTGGAAACATTTGTTCTCCTCTCTAGAGAGGAGAACAAGTTTCGTGATATTTCCCGCCAAATTTATTCGGAATACAATCCTCGGCGTTTTTCTTTCAGTTATTAGAGAAACAGTTTCCACAACTTAAACACGTTAATTATGAAATTTCTCACATCTCGTTAAATAAATTTTGAAATGTTTAAAAGCTCGGCAAGCCTCGCTTTCAAACATTTGCAAAATTTATTTAACTTGATGTGAGAAATTTCATAATCAACTAGTTCTCGTTATAGAAACTATATTTTTCTAGGCTTTCTGAATGGAACATATTTATCATTCAAAATGAAATAGGCCAATCTTTAACACATGAATTTTTGGTATTTCTTTCTTGACACCCTTACAGAGCTTTATTGAAATTTTGAGAAAAGAGACTTATATTAGGTCTCATCGAGACATTCAGATTTTTTAATTTCCCACCTTAAATCCGTTTGGTAAGAAGTGATAAACAGTATTTACAATTATTTTTTTTAGTTCAAGGGCCAAGGTTTTCAGATCCTTCTATGGTAGACCAGTCACAACGTCCACCTTTGCCAGGTGGATTCCCACCAGTAGAACAAACAAGAATGGGATTCAGACCTGGAGTTCCTTACACACAAGGTAAATTATTGCTATGTGTTGATTAAGACTTGCTGCATTTGAAAAAGTTTAAAAGCATGTCATTTAATGTATGTATGAATTAGATAAATTAATTTATGTATCTCCCTCCTCAAAATAATAAGTTTAGTAGAGGGGAAAATTTGCGTAATGATCCAAGTTTTGTCATTTTAACATATTTAGACATTTTATATACTGTACAGTTGTTTTGGGGGAGAGATTTATTTTTGCTTATATGATATTTCTGCAAAAATTGTTTCTTTTTGAAAACCAAAAAGGCAATCATTTAAAGCTGACAAAATGCTAAATAAAATACTCAAGATCAGGTTTTAGCCTTAATTTCTAAATTTTAAACACCACAAAAATAAGCCATTTAGATTTGTCTGTTATGCTTTAGCAGAAGAAGTGACATACATTCTCAATATATATAAGTGAAAATGAAATTTTGTACAAAATTTGGTACTATATTTTGAGAAAAGTAATAGTTTAAAGGCCTGAGATAAAAAATAAAAACAAGAGAAAGACAATGATCTTCTAAGAACTATTGAGGCTTTACATATTCCTTTGGAAAATCGTAGAACATGATTGTTGGAGGGAAATACATTATTTTTGGAATTCATTAATTTAATATTTTTCTTCTAATGGTTGCATATTAAGATTGATGCTATTTTAAAAATAATATAGGTAGAAGTATATACATTTGAATCATGGTTTAAAAAAGTTTTTTACATTGATGGAATGTATGTATTTACTAACTGGTGTTATAGGTTATGGACAACCTCCCACTGCTAATCAAACTGAGCTTGGCATGCCTCCAGAGGCAGAAAAGAAACCAAAGAAAAGGAAAAAGAAAAAGAAAGCCGAGAGTAATTCTGGTTGTTGTGTGCTTTCTGCCGTAGATTTAAGGCTCACTTAAACTGTCTCTTTCTATATTTTGTTTGCTTGACCATCTGTTTGATTTGGAGCTATTTTCTATAAGGTCTCATTGGAAATAATCCATATAGATATTTTTTTTGTATTGAATTTATTGAACAAGGCTTAAAGTGATTTATCTTGTCCAATAATTATGGATGCATGATTTACAGATAATCTACGTGTTGAAAACTTGACCCTCAGGCCTTAAAATATAAAAAAAATAAAAGTTCAATTTTTCTTATAACATAATAGAGAAAAACATAAATAAAACAAGTACTAAGTGTAATAAAAATACCCATGTGGTACTGATGCTTACATAACCCTATTTTCCTAGACATCCATGTACTCTTGAATCCTCAATATGGTTTTTCATAACTGATATATGATAAAATAAAAGAACTATCATTGAGTTTGTAAAATGTATAAATTTATGCAAACCCTGTCTATCCAACTTCTGACACCAGATGTGCAAAATAAAAAATTGAATTTTATACCAATGAGACCTATCTTCTTTCAAGTTTGCTTTTGGGCTTTCATTAGAAGTTTGCTTCCAATTTTAGCAAATCTCTTTCCTACATTTTTGTCATTTTCAAAATGAGAACTTTATATGAATATGATATTTGTTGGTTTTAATATTTAATTCAGAAGATTGAACAGCCAATCAAAGATTAAAAAAAAATTTTTTTTAAATTACTTGCGGGAAATTTTGGAAATTGAGAGATAGTTAATATTTGAAAAAACAGAAACATTTTTTGGAAATTTTAATAAATATATTTGACTTGACCTAAGTTTATTTGAAAAAATTGATATAAAACTTGACATTTTGTAATCTCATCATTTTATAACAAGGTACATGGACTAAATTTTAATTGAATAGTTTCAGGCAAACTTTGCTATTTATATAGTAGATATGAAATTTAAAATTCTATTTTGAAAATACAAGAAAATGCAATGACCCTATAAAATTCCCTGATGGACAATATGTTTTTGAACTTATCATTAATTAAAATTGATTGTCTTGAAAATCATAGAATAAATGGGTCAAAAAATATAGGAGAAACAGCCTAATTGAGCCTTGTTAACTACGGATTAATGTAGTTTCAATGTTGTTGATTTCTAGGAACATTCATTTATTTTTGTTGTTTAAACTTAAAAAAATATTTTTATTTTATTCTAGGTAAATTTTCTATTTTAGCACAACACAGACTTTGTAGATTCTGTTGTTTAATGTTGAAGAAAGTGAACATATTGATACATAGCTATGCACAGCTTTGAGTTCATGATTCTGTTGTTTATCTTATTAATGTTGAAGAAAGTGAACATATTGATACATAGCTATGCACAGCTTTGAGTTCATTTATATTTTCTAGATGTTGTAATGTATGTTTTTGTAGAAACAAAGTTATGGTTTTACTATAAGAGCTCCACATGAATATGACAGACCCCAATAGTCATCACGCTGTTGGTCAGTCTTTCGATCCATTTATTGACAATTTTTTGTCAGGGATTTTTATCCAACCTTTTTGAAAAACCAAGGGCAGGCGGATGACTTTGGTATTGAATGTTGTTAGTATGGAAGAAAAATGCAAAAAATTATAATATGTCTATAAATAGAACTTATTGTTTGCACTTCTGTTCTGTTTCAGTTTAAATTGCAGGAGTTGACAACTCAATTATTAAACACCTCCAGTTATACTCTTGTTATTATACATTATACTCGATTTTTTACAGGATTAACTAGGAATTTCCTTTCTTTGTATCTACAAGTATTTGATTTGTATCAGTTACAATAATTTGATTTTAAGTCTGAAAGTTTAAAATGAGTTATGTCATGTACAGAATTTTTTGGTCTATCAGGCGATCACTTTATGTTTTGTAATATTTGAAAAAAAAGTTTTGCAAGGCTTATCCTGTTAGTATTGTAGTTTTTATTTCCAAAGAGACCTTTTTGGTTGTTGTAGTGTTTATTGATGAATGCCAACTTGGCAATACAGTGCATTTCAGATATGTAAATGGTACTAGTTATAGCAGTGGGTCTTGAAAAATAATTTGAAATAAAAACCTTCGTATTAGTGTTACGGTAAGAATGCTCGTCTTCCTCAAGAGCATGTCTTTAAATTCAAGGTTACTTTTAAATTATTTGGAATTAAATATCTCTTCTAAGTGTGATAAATCATACATACAAAAAAATTTGAAAAATTGTAAATGTAGAAATTTTCGCGGGGGTGTTATTTTTGAGATTTGTTTGTACAAACATTTTGCGAAGGGGTAATTCGTGCTCAACTATGTCATTGCTTTCACATGGTAGACTTCAAAACTGAATATTGGGGGCAATATTCGAGGATTTTTCTTGATCCTGAATATAGGGAAAATTACCCCCACATGAAAATTTCAATGTTTATAGTATGTGATTCTTATAAAACTTATACGTAATTAAGAAATAGATAAAACCTTTTTGAAAAAGTAGAATATACCAGGAATTTCTTTCAAATGTAGAAATGGAGTAGTGCCTTGTTATGTTTCATCTCTAAGTCACAGTGTAAGAATTCAAAAAGAGAATGTGCATTTAAACAAACTAAAATCTTTATATTGTGTTTTTGCTTCTATTAGAATGGTTGCAGATTTTCTAATTGATCCAAAGTGTCTTTTTCAGCCTTGATCAATGTTACACAGCTGATTTGTGTTTATCTAACAGCACATGTACAAGAAACAAAGTCTTTATTTTCTGTCTTTTCATAATTATAATGGATCTATTTTACATTTCAGGTCCTGCACAAAACACAGCACCTATTGAGCCAAGGCCACCAGTTCATTTTACTCCACAGTCAGAAACTGAAAAACGTATTATGGAGATTTTAGAAAGTACCGCAGGATTAAGAAGGCAACAAGAAGAGAACAAAGACAAAGATAAGGAAAGCTCTAGTAAACCTGGAACTCCTGGAAAATCTACTCAGAAGGAGGTTAAAACTGATACTGGTACCAGTAATGACTCTACAACTCCCACAACAGTTAGTGGAGTAGAAGGGGTACCAGTCACATCTGCTGTAAATCAACCAATGACACAGCCAGTGGCAACGAAGGCACCAGTTTCTGTTCAGTCTTCTAACTCAAGTCTGAATTTGCCATCGAGTGCAGAATTGTCAAGGGAGTCTGAAGACTCACAGGACTCGGAGCCAATTCTACCAATGAATGTAATGATTCATCAACAAAGTATGCCACATAGGGCATCTGTACAACAAATGTTTGGTGGTACCCCGCCTACAGCTAGTAAACCCGAATCTCAACAACAGTTGGATGTGCCACATTCTGAAGAAACTGTAAGGTCTACCTCAAGTAGTCCACGAGTACAACCAGCTTCAGGCAGTCCCAGAATTCCAACACCACATTCAGTAGAAATGCCAAGGTCTACATCTGGAAGTCCCAGAATTTCACAACCACAAGATGGAGCAAGGTCAAGTTCTAGTAGTCCAAGAATTTCACAGTCCCCAAATCAGTGGCATCCTCCTGATTCATATCGTCAAGGTGCTGGGCGTTATCCTCATCCCTCCGAGGGCTACCGGGCAGGATCAACTAGTCCAAGGGTTCCTGAATCTCAGGTTCAGAAAATGGCTAATAGTCCCAGAGTATATAACGCAGCCTCACCTAAAGATATTCAGCGAACAGTCCCTAGCCCACGCACAATGGGCCATCATCTCATTGAACCTCAACGTCCAGAGTCGGCTAGTTCTGATTCTTCACGAACAGGAAGTCCAAGAGTTCCAGCAAGTCATTCTCCAGCAGCTGGTATTACTCAGTACTCTGAATTTCAGCAGGTGCCGCCAGGCTCACAACAGCCACAATTTATGCCAAGAGCAATGCCACATCAAATGCCACCTCGTGGCAAGTCTCCAGGCATAGCTCCACCTCGTCATTCACAGCCAACGCCGATATCTGAAGGTTTATCTCCACAGTATCAGGGGAGAAAATCTCCAGGACAAGCAATGCCACCCCAAAGTATGGGGAGAGGGATGCCACATTTTCCACCGTCAACATTACCAGCTGGTTTTCAAGGTCAGGGTATGCCAACACGCCCTGGCATGATGCAGCATGCCATTCCAAACCGCTACCAACAACCTCCGAACTTTCCACAAGCCAGACCACCACAAGTAGGCATGGAGTATCCTCCAAGGCAACCACAGTTTTCAGCAGAACAGCCACCAAGACCTACTCAGTTTCCTGATCAGCAAAGATCATCATTGACTCAGAAATATATGTATCCTTATCCACAATCGGTCACATCTTCACTAGCTGAATCCACATTAGCCCAGTTACCAAGGTTTACTGCAAAAGTGACCACCCAAAGTGAATCACCACAAACACAAACTAGTCAGCATTCAGTTACAATGCCTGGCAATGCATCATCAGCTGCACAGTCAAAATTAGGCCAGGCAGGCATTACCACAACAGACCCAGCTATTCCCAGGCCAAAATTAGAGCAGTCTGGATTGAGCCAGTCAGATTCAGCATTACCAAGGCAACCACAAACACATCCATTGTCACATATGCCACCACATTCAATGCAGAATTTACCACCTCATTCATTGCAGAATATTCCACCTCATTCAATGCAGAATATTCCACCCCATTCAATGCAGAATATAACACCTCATTCAGTGCAGAGTATACCAGGTCACTCACAACAGGGTATGCCAACTCATTCTCAGCAGCTCATACCACCTCATTCATTGCAGACCTCAAATATTCCACCATCGCAAGTATTGAATACAAGCAAATCTGAAATACAACAGACTCAAAATACACAACCAAGCTCGGTTTACTCAACACAAGGATCTACTCCTTCAACAGAACATTACTCATCAGCATCGTCAAACATTCAGCCCTCGTCACAAGCTGCTAGTGTAGGTAAAGCAGCGGACAACTCAAATCAGGGACTACATTCTGGTGTAACAACGTCTAGTCATAATGTTCGGGCCTCGCCCGTGAGTTCTCATAACTTGTTGCAAGGAGTCAATACAACAGTAGCACAAAGTGACAAAGTGCAGAATACGAGTTCAGTGTCGAGTGTTAACACAATCCTGTCTGAAGGTTTTCTACAAACAGGAAATGTAGAACAAACTAATCAAACTGTATCACAGACATCATCATCTGTTGCTATAGCAACTGAATCAGCTGATCAAAAACTTGAATCTAGTGAAAAAAGTGGAGGTAATGAATCGTCAGAAACTTCATAATGTTAGTATAAATTAATGAGTGTTTTAAACTAGTTTTCAATGTGCTATGATGTGTCATGAATTAAGTATCTCTATCTTGACCTCTTTAAATTCTCATTGAATGTATGCCGGAAACTTATAAATTAGAACTTATAAAAGAAAGCGATGGAATTGAACAATAAATTCGAGTGATTTGTTAAGAGTGTTACTAAGAATGTGATAGAATTGATTCTGGTAAGACATAGTGGTTATATGAATTTGTTTAGAGAATTTGCACATTTTGAATGAAGTGTTTTTTCAAGCGGTTTTATGGATTGTACCTATGATATAAAGTTTTTCATGAGGTGTAGATGTGATGAAACTACTCTTAAAAATACTTCATTGGGATGTTTCAGTGTTTATGCATAATATTTTTAAAGGATTTGCAAAGGAGCAGTATTTTGCATTATTGTTTTTCTCATCAAGCATTAATAAGATTGTTCAGAACAATATTAACAATGCCAAATACAAAGATTTCTGACTATTCTATGATGTATATTTAAAAGAAAAAAAGAAACTTTAACTGAGTACATATTCTTGGAAAACAGCACATTGAGATGTCTCGTTTTGTGATGAAGTCGTTGCAAAAGTGATCGCACAGTAGTAATAAGAAATATGCAGTTTGACATGATCTGTGTGGAAACTAAATGTATGGCTGACTCAGTTAAATAAGGAGGAAAGAAATTGGAACAGAGGACTTGTTCAGTGGATGAACTTCACATTTCTGGTGAGTTTAAATACAGCTGATTTCCAAGCTTTGTAATACACAATCTGAGCAAAAGAAGTTAGAGATGTAGGGTGGATAAAACAACAGTCTTCAATGATTAGCACAACTCACACCACACAGCTAGCTTTAAGTTTTAAATTTTCCCACATAATCTATTTTCATATTAGCAATGTAATCTTCTAAAATTATGTTTTTAAGTGGGGAAGACAACATCTTATGTACAAACTGGTTTACAGCCAATAAAATCTAAATAGAGAAAGCATACATGACTACATTATCAAGGTATATTAATGCTCACATACAGTTAAGGGAGTATGAGAGTCAGAAAAAGTCTTAGATTAGAATGAAAACTCTTGCCTTTTATTTTGAAAGGCTTTGCTAATAGATCAACATCAGAAAAAAATGAAATTGCATGAAAGAATATTTGATATACATGTACAAGACGTCAAAATTTTGGTAGGAAGCTCTTCTCACTACAGTTTTCCTTAAATCTTCATGAGCTGTTGATATTACATAAAATGCATGAAAGTATGCTTGAAAACTGATAAAATTTTGGACCTTGTCTATTTTATGCATTTTAAAGTGACATATGACCAAGAAAATATTATCCATGTACAAAAATATTTAACCCTATTTAAGTTAATGAAACTAGAAAATATCAAATGCCTTCGAAATCGAACACTCATTCTTCCTTAACTTATATCTAGAGGAATCGCAAAAAAAAAACCCAAATACCTTCAAAATCTGACACCCATTCTGCCTTAACTTATATCTAAAGGAATTGCAAACAAAAAATCCCTGCATAAAATACACAATATTTTGTTCATTGCAAATACTTAACATGTTTATCAGTAAACTGAGAAGTGACTTGCCTTAAAAATCTTGTACATAATTTAAAAAAGGCCTTAACAGAGCTTCTGGACAATGAATGACCTAATTTTGTACCAACACACCTGATTTGACAGGCTATGAGCATACCTGATCTGACCAAGTACCCAAATTATTTGATTTGACTTGGTACCACAGAATAAAGGTGTGGACAATCTGGACAAAAATGATTTTGATGTTATTTATTAATGCCCTAAAGCAGGAAAATATGGAATCCTCCTTATATGTAGTACCTGATTAGAACTCTGTTCTGCTCTGTGGTAGACTGTAAACTGATTTACTTGTGGCAGTTATTATGTCATTCTGTTCATCCATCATAATTTTGGCAAGCTTGTCTCTGAATTGACGAAAGATAAAAAATTGAAATTCAGTCACAAGCTTTGTATGGTCATGTCATCATTTTGGTGCATTTTCAGAAATAATTTAAAAGAAAAAAAGTTGATAATGGAGAGCAAAATAAAATGGTATAAATAACAAAACAGGGAAATAAGACTGTAAACCAACTTACATGTATTTTCGTGACTTTCGCATGAATGAAAATATCGCAGAAATAAAACGTAGTGAATAGTTCTTATCCTTATATAAATGCATTAACTGAAAAAGAAAAGCACAAAAATTAATCTCCGCAATCTTCACCAGATGGAACAAAACAGGAAGTAAAGTATCCGCAAAAATAAGTTGGTTTACAGTATCAGGTGCATTTAAACGGAAAATAGAATACATTACAAAACACTGATGTTATGTCCAGTGTTTTTGAATACAGAGAAGATATAAAGTGGTGTAAATTCATTGATGTAGTACACATAGTGTTTGAAAAACAACAAAATACCGAAGTTAATGTGGCTTTCGTTTCTGCATATGTGCATTTTGACAACTTATGTCTCTTCAGTGCAGATAAAATCAAAACATTTAGAAATCCATAAACCAAAATATGTGTAAAAGCAGAGAACAAATTACCAATAAGATCTAAAAAGGAAAGCCAAAATCGGCTAAGGACAGAGCTATGCGTGAGGGTGATACTCCTTAGATTTTAGGAAAAATTTTCTTAAATTTACATATTGCATGTTTTAAAATAACATCGGTTTTCAGGCCAGCACAGAAGTACCTGGTTGATGAATACCCTCTGGTACTTACAGCAGTGGCATCTGCCCAGTGGTAAAAACAACAAAATATCAAAGTTACTGTGAATTAGTTATTGCACATGAAATGGAGAGGTGTGCAGGGGATAGAATAACTCAATTTCTTTCATGGCATACTATAATATAACGTCTTAAATAAAATGGTTGTTCAAAGATCTGACTTATAAATTTATTATACCCCCCGCAAACAAAGTTTGGGGGGGGGGTATATAGGAATCACCCTGTCTGTCTGTCTGTCCGTACGTCTGTCCGTCCGTCTGTCCACACTTCTCGTAAGCGCAACTCCTCTTAAACCACTTGAAGGATTTTGATGAAACTTTACACAAAGGAAGGACACTATATGGAGATGTGCATGAAGGAATATAATTATTGTCTGAAACCAGGAAGGGGAGATAATCCGACTTTGACTTTTCGTTGATTCCCTATGTATGGGTTACCTCATACGCACAACTCCTCTTAATCCACTTGAAGGATTTTGATGAAACTTTAGACAAAGGAAGAACACTATATGTAGATGTGTAAAATGTCAAATAGGCTGAAAAAAAGGTGAATTTTATATTTGTCTGATTTAGACAGTGTTTTCATTGGAGCCCTTTGGAAAAGTTTTTTCTTGAAGATTATATCATTGTGTCCATACTTGTATTGTGTCCATACTTGTACTGTGTCCATACTTGTACTGTGTCCACACCTGTATTGTGTCCACACCAACTTAATTTTGCACTTACCATATCGATTCAGGATTCAATTAGCAGGGGGTATCTTTGGCTGCCATTCGGCGACAGTTCTTGTTTTATTTTTATTTTTCAGAATGTCATCATCAAATCTCTGGCTTACAGACCATTAATTTATTATTTCTGAATAAGCTCTGAAATACAGAGGTGTCTTTTTTATTTCTTTTAAATTGTTATTTTTAATGTTATTAATAGACTTAACTGTGATTGCTGTGCAGTTTAAGAATTGTTAAGAAATATTTTTTCCAAACTATTATTTTTCAATTTTTGTTCAAGAATTTAATGGAGACTAAACATTAATTGTATTGGTAGGGTTTTTTCATCTTAAAGATTAATGAACCAGTTCAAATTTTATTCATGTTTACATGTATGTTTCATTTGAAATGAAATTTGTTAGAGAAATTGAACTTTTCTCATGTTAAAAGTAACAAAAGTAGGACTCAAGATAAGTTGTTTTCTCTAATTTCTAGCAAATATAAACACCTCCTGAATAGTTGGTTATCGAAATGATAATCAACATGGGTATTATTTGATCTCAGTTGGCCATTGGTCAATCATGTAAATGTCTCGTGTCAGTTTCTAGAAATAGTGCAACCGGATGTTGATTGAATTAACACCTGCATCATTGTCTAGCGAAACGGTTTTTGCATTTTTATGAAAAAAGATAACTCAATTTATTGATAATATGACGTTTTAATCAAAAATATTATATTCAACACCCCTTTCAATGAATGGCGCAATGATACACATAGCAACGATGATAGCAACAAAATGGCCGCATACTTGAGACTGAAGACTACTGAGATCGCTTTACTTCAAATAAATTGGGTAGAAATTAGAGAAACAATCTCTAACATTGTTTTCCGGTTTATTACGATAATTTCTCACATCTCGATAGTTAAATTTTCACATTTTACAGTTCTCGGATAAACCTCGAACTTTAAAATGTGAAAATTTAACTATCTCGATGTGAGAAATATACGTAATAAACTGGAAACAATGTTAGATACTATATTTATACAATCGAATATGTGTAAAAAATGTAAGAGATTTCACATTGCATTTGAAATGACGTAAGCAATAGGCATCTGTAAAACACCCATAATCCTTTGTCATGTCTTTTGGCATTAAAGTTTGTAGTAGTTCATGTACTAATTGCTTTTATCAGTTGTCTTCCATATATGGTTGTTGTGTATTGGTTAATTAGAAGAATGTGAAACATTGTAATTGATATTCCTTCAGTTATTAAGCGAAATTTTCCTTATTTTGTTTTTTATTTAAACTCCATTGATTTCTTATCTGTAATGATGAATGATCTCTTATCTCTAACCATCTAAAATTAAGTTCATCTGGCTGTAGCCACCATGGCTATAGCAAGGGTGAGGTTTTAACATCATTTGGCATCCAATGTCGACCAGTCATCAACTTGAAAGTTGTGTTGATAATTTGCATACCTCATCTAAGATGGAAGCCAGTGGAGGTATTATTTAATGTTAGAAGGTAATGCCTCATGAATTATCAATTAGNGAATTATTTCCAATATTTGTTCATATTTTTCCAGTCATTGCTTAGTCATATTTTATCAATATTTTCAACATATTCTATACACAGACCCATTAGGGAACCTATAAAACAACACTTGATAGCTAGAAGCACCAAACACAATGCGGCCATTTGAGTCTTTGACCCATTTTCAGAAATAATTTAAAAGAAAAAAAGTTAATAATGGAGAGCAAAATAAAATGGTATAAATAACAAAACAGGGATATAAGACTGTAAACCAACTTACATGTATTTTCGTGACTTTCGCATGAATGAAAATATCGCAGAAATAAAACGTAGTGAATAGTTCTTATCCTTATTTAAATGCATTAACTGAAAAAGAAAAGCACGAAAATTAATCTCCACAATCTTCACCAGATGGAACAAAACAGGAAGTAAAGTATCCGCAAAAATAAGTTGGTTTACAGTATCGGGTGCATATAAACGGAAAATAGAATACATTACAAAACACTGATGTTATGTCCAGTGTTTTTGAATACAGAGAAGAAATAAAATGGTGTAAATTCAATGATGTAGTATACACAGTGTTTGAAAAACAACAAAATACCGAAGTTAATGTGGCTTTCGTTTCTGCATATGTGCATTTTGACAACTTATGTCGCTTCAGTGCAGATAAAATCAAAACATTTAGAAATCCATAAACCAAAATATGTGTAAAAGCAGAGAACAACTTACTAATAAGATCTAAAAAGGAAAGCCAAAATCAGCTAAGGACAGAGCTATGCATGAGGGAGATACTCCTTAGGTTTTAGGAAAAATTTTCTTAAATTTACATATTGCATGTTTTAAAATAACATCGGTTTTCGGGCCAGCACAGAAGTACCTGGTTGATGAATACATTCGAGTACTTACAGCAATGGCATCTGCCCAGTGGTTAAAAACAACAAAATATCAAAGTTACGGTGAATTTAGTTTCTGCATATGAAATAGAGAGGTGTGCAGGGGATAGAATAACTCAATTTCTTTCATGGCATACTATAATATAACGTCTTAAATAAAATGGTAGTTCAAAGAACTAACTTATAAATTTATTTTATTTTTATTTTTCAGAATGTCATCATCAAATCTCTGGCTTACAGACCATTAATTTATTATTTCTGAATAAGATCTGAAATACAGAGGTGTCTTTTTTATTTCTTTTAAATTGTTATTTTTAATGTTATTAGTACACTTAACCGTGATTGCTGTGCAGTTTAAGAATTGTTAAGAAATATTTTTTGCAAACTATTATTTTTCAATTTTTGTTCAAGAATTTAATGGAGACTAAACATTAATTGTATTGGTAGGGTTTTTTCATCTTAAAGATTAAAGAATTCAGTTCAAATTTTATGCATGATTGAATATTTTCTAATTTTCTTCTCCACATGTATGTTTAGAACAGCCCTTCAAAGAATTTTGAAGAAAAAAAAATGTAGTCTTAGTGCTTTTTGATAGTTTATAGTGTAATGAATAACATTTGAAATGAAATTTGTTAGAGAAATTGAACTTTTCTTGTGTTAAAAGTAACAAAAGTAGGACTCGAGATAAGTTGTTTTATATAATCGAATATGTGTAAAAAATGTCAGAGATTTTACATTGCATTTGAAATGACGTAAGCAATAGGCTTCTGTAAAACATACCCATAATCCTTTGTCATTTCCTTTGGCATTAAAGTTTGTAGTAGTTCATGTACTAATGGCTTTTATCAGTTGTCTTCCATATATGGTTGTTGTGTATTTGTTAATTAGAAGAATGTGAAACATTGTAATTGATATTCCTTCAGTTATTAAGGGAAATTTTCTTATTTTGTTTTTTATTTAAACTCCATTGATTTCTTATCTCTAATGATGAATGATCTCTTATCTGTAACCATCTAAAATTAAGTTCATCTGGCTGTAGCCACCATGGCTATATCTGACTATTGTCACCATGGCTATATCTGGCTGTAGCCACCATGGCTATATCTGGCTGTAGCCACCATGGCTATAGCAAGGGTGAGCTTTTAACATCACTTGGCATCCAATGTCGACCAGTCATCAACTTGAAAGTTGTGTTGATAATTTGCATACCTCATCTAAGATGGAAGCCAGTGGAGGTATTATTTAATGTTAGAAGGTAATGCCTCATGAATTATCAATTAGTCATGGTCTGGGTTAGCAATTCAGGCTTTTGAGAGCCTTTTGTTTACATTTTCTTTCAATGAGATCATGCAGTAGGGTACATTCAAAGGGCACATAGTTTTGCATTATGTGCTTCTGTAGCATCAATTATGCTAAAACATCTTTATATTATATTATACTTTTGAAATAGAGAAATGTTCTGATCTTTCTGTTATATTAAGAGGTACATAGTGTGACTGTACGAGTACATTTTTGTAAAATATTCATTTTGTAATTTATATATATATATTGTATCAGTTCATATCTTATTTCATATTCTGAAAATGTGCAATAAAAGATTTTTTTGTAGGTATTATTGCTGGAAAATGGCTGTCAAGTTTGTAGTTATAATTGACATGTTTTAATATTGTGGCAATGTATAAGAATTATCATGATTATTGAAGCTTAGAATTACCATAAATATATGGATTAAAAATGTAGGAATGTGTGGAAAAAATGTGGAAAGATAAGAAATTATATGAAATTTACAATGAAAAATCTGCCCATAAAATTACATTTAAGGGTTTTGAAGTGATGTGGGGAAATGAAATTTTTGGATATTTTTGTATCAATATCCCTCAAACGAAAAAGTTATAGCCACTATCCTCTCATCTTATCACTGACCTGGTAATACCTCAGTTCTGTCCATCCTTCTATCCAAAAATGTTTCTGCTGATAGTAATTTCGACAATTTATGTCTCAGACTTATAACATATGAACAAAATAACATTTGGTATGTATTTGACTTATTGCAAAACTCATTCCAAGTTCTATTTGGGGTTCTATTTTTCTAGGGATTACAGTAGCCTTTTAAATTTAATTTAAAAAATTGTGTTTTTTTTAACAGACACTTGTATGAAAGAAACCATGTTTTCAAATTTGGTATGTAAATTGTTTACAATAACTTTTTAAAGCCCTCAGTCAATTGATGAGAATCATTATCACAAAAATATTTGTTTCTTATTATAACATTTGTTACACAAGAAATTTTTCCCCATTCAAACTGGTGGAACAATGAGTTTTTGGTAGGAATCAGTTTTAGACTGGAGACACATCCTGACCTTAAAGTGCATATCTAATGTAGGGAAAATACTTTATGCAATAAATATAGGGCCAGTAGGCTCAGTGGAAACAGATTTTTATACCCCTGCTTTAGCGGGCGGTAGATAGTAATCATTTAATGTATTTGTTAAGTGGATGTAGGACACATGTTTGCCTAAGAAAGTTGTGATGGTAGTTTATATTAAGGTAGTATTAAGCATTTTGTAAAGTCAAAATTCATATGCAAATTGTCATATAATTGTGTGTATATTTGTTATGTTTTCACTTGTATGAAAATGTCTTACTATTTAAAGGATAAATAAC
>MJUU01009177.1:167158-177904 GCA_002080025.1 Modiolus philippinarum
GACAGAATTTTTTACAAGAAGTGTTTAATAGTGATCAATTTAGAGTGAAAAATTCAACCTATACTGTTCAAAACACCCATGTACTTCAGTTCAAACTAGTTAAATTTACTATCATTATTGATGCTTACTTCCACACGTGTCTAAACTACAAAATTTTGCATTTGAAATAATTTCAAATCAAATACAAATTTAATTAGAGCCAATTTTATACACAACAAGCAAGTCCTAAACAGGCCAAAAAATATTAGGAAATGGGGTATCTTTGGTGACCTCTAGACAAAAAACGGGATGGTAAAAATGGTTGAAAATTGCTTAAAGTTGACATGAACATGTGTAGTTTTAATTCTGAAAATATTAAAAAAAATTAAATGAGTGGAAAATTTTAAGCTTCCCCAGGTCTACCCCCTTAAATGGTAAATATTTAATTCCACTGAGAACTGTGAATTTTGTGTAACTTGTGATAGACATTATTGCTTTGAACAATGAAGTGTATAGATTTTTTTTAAATCTTGCAATTGGCCTTTGTCTTGGTGAATTCCACAAAAACATTTTCCTACTAAACTTTCCATCTTCATTTAGTGTACGTCCTGGTTCATGTACAGACATTCTCTACATTTTGACAACTTTTTCTTTTCAAAATATTTTACAAATCGCCCTAACTGGCAAAATTAATTAAAAAAACTCAGCCTTATGGAATGTTTAAACTAAGAATAATGTAGAACAACGCTTGCACATGTCCGTTTTCGTCATGTTTTATTTTTTATGTATCTGGGACTAATATAAGGTATTTGATCTGCGCGGAGGTTATCATTTATTTAGATAAATAACAACTTTTCATAAGGTATAACCACATTAAATTGTTTGGAACTCGCTCTGTCTTTACCTGAAAATTATAATTTCGTATATTTTCATCCGAATATCCGGAAAGGGTTCCTTTTCTATACAAAAACCGGAAGCGTGTACGCGCAGCTTGTGGGCTACGCGTCCACGCGGCGTTGACGCGCAGCCACTTCCTAATTAATAATTGTCGTTAGTTCTTGTCTCTGACGCGTTTTATAAGGTGGAAATGAACAGGTGTTCGATGCGATTTCAATGCCAAATTGTATTGAAAGCCGAATTTTCTATTGATACACTGGTCGTTATATTTGTACATCAAACAGGGTGGGACTATCCAGCGATGTTAACAGAGCCACAGTCGAGGTCATTACGTTGTCGCTGTAAGCTGCCCAGTGGACAGTGTTTTACAAGAACGTACAAGTATAATATCCTCGAGAATAATCATAACAATAACTGTTATTTTCCTTTACTGAGGAAGGATTCTTTTGAGAAATATTCTCTTATGTTAAATGACAAAATACCGAAGTTACTGTAAATTTTGTTTCTGCATATGCGCATTTCGACAACTTATGTCTCATCAGTGCAAATAAAAATCAAAACTTTTAATTTGGAAGTCCATAAACCGAAATATATGTAAGAATTGACAGAGAACAAATAACCAATAAAATCTAAATAATAAAGCCAAAATCAGAGCCATGCAAGGGGGGAGATGCTCCTTAGTTTTTAATCTTTTTTTTTTTAATTTAGATACTGCAAGTTTCCAAATGAAATCGGTTTTCGGACCAGCACTGAGGTACTGGCTACTGGGATGGTGAATACTCTCGTAAACTAACAGTCCACCAGCAGAGGCATCCGCTCAGTGGTAATAAAACAAAATACAGAGGTTACTGTAAGGGAGAAATAAGTATATTATGAGCTGACATACATGTATACATATCAATTTATAGTAGCTATGAAAAAAAGATATCAACAAAGCCAAACTGATAGAAAGGAGAGTAGAAAAACTAAAAACTACATTTAATGCAGCATTTAAACCACTAGTTAGAAGACCCTTACATGATACAGATGGTCAACTTTAGTAATTAGTGGTGTAGTTCGCAGGGTCTGCTTTGAACCTTTTGCTATTGAACATGTTTTTAAAAAATGTTGAAATTTTCATGATGAGATCTACCGCCGTATCCATCTTGAAATTAAGATTATATAAGATTATATCACAAAAAATATCATTTCAGATCGCCTGAATGTAATAAGTTCTCCATTTTTGATGCATCCGTTTGTATCTCACCCCCTCCGTCCAAGATCTAATGAGATTGCATTCATTTGACCATGAAACAGTTTCCATAACGTACCACTTAACAGACTTAACATGTAAATATGCTACCTACCATGCCAGTCATTTTGAATATAAGAACAATATTGCGATTAGGTCAACAGTCATCCTATCAGTAGTATTCTAGCAGTTCATAGTAATCTTTAGTTTTATTATAATTGTTTGTTTTGTACTAACAGGAGAGTAAAACCAGAAAACATTCTAAAACAAACAAACAGACAGTCTGGTGTTTAATGAAGTTTAATATCTGCACATTGATAAAATGTGAGATGACTGTTGGACTTGTATATGGCTTGGAGAACAAGGGGTTGGCTATGGGTTCCACCAGGGATTTGCACAGAAACTGTGTAATTTGCAAGACTTGGCCTGTCGTCGTCCGATACCTTGGCAGTTGCAATCACGGTAAGTGGTGTAGTTTCTTTGATTATGTTGACTTCGAATATACTTTCTATACCCTTGCTAGCGGCATGTTTGTTGAAATGATCCAAGTTTTTATTTAGGACTACATCGATGGTATTGTCTTTCTTCATCTGGACCATTATCGGGTGTCCAGCCGCACGTCCACCGCACGGTTCAGTCATGAAATAGCAGTCGGCTGCCCCAACATCTGCTTTTCTGTAAAGTGATGGTAATGATCCTAAAATTAAAATTTAATAAAGTACTTATATTTTGCGAGATTGGTTTGTAATTACATTTGCAGTTAATTGTAATGGAAGTCTGACATTTTCATTGTTAGTCACCAGAAACGCATTAAACTGCATTCTGATATCACTATGGCAACGTCAATGAAACTGTGCGGATGAATCTAAAATAAAAAGAAGAGCAAATATTACTACTTTTCTGTAGTTTAAAATGTAATAAATAATATCAGTTAAATGCTTCAGTTTATAGTTTCATTTGATTGTAAAAGGGCTGCCAAAGGGCGCATTGCATGTAGTGCTGCCACTTATTTTAATGAAAATAATGTTAAACTTAAGACCTTACGAAAATGGGCCGCACAAGTTGAATTACGAACATCCTTCATCATAGGCATGCACCAACTATTTCGAAGTGGCGGTCTCGGTTGGTAAAATTATAATGCTGCATGTTTACAGTGCTGCAGGACATGTGGGAAACATGTTTAGCGGTTAGATACTTATTATTTCATGCTGTAGCCTCCTATTCTCTGACGATGATTCCTAATGAATACTGAAGCAAGAGCCAAAATCATAAATTCAGAATACATGCAATATAAGGATCACATAAAGACAGAGAACGTAAAGGACGAAAACGAAACAAACAGAAAAAGATAAAAACGCAACAAAAATAAAACACTAATAGTGTGAACCCCTAAAAACAGGAGTGTCATCAGGTCCTCCGGAAGGGTAAGTATGACCTGCTTCACATCGTATGTTATTGTTATGCATATTGAATAATTAGTCATTCGCTGAAGTTCAGGTGTTCAGTTTTATGACAATGTGTATCAAGACTATTCTTCTCTGAATTTTGAGCTTCTCTGCTTCATTATCTTCATCAGTTTTAAGTTTTATTTTCATTTTAAGCGGGCTTTAGTTGTTTAAATAGGTAGAAATGCAAGAGTGCAAGCAATGGTCCATTTTTAAGGCTTGTTTAGGGGGGGGGTCCCAATATCCCATATCCCTGTAAGTCCAGACTAAAATATCCCTTTGAAAATTGAAGATATCCCATTAATTCTTGAAATATCCCATTTTCTTTAGTCAAAATATCCCATATCCCAGTACTTTTTGTCCCAAATATCCAATATCCCACTAACAAAAGTAGAAAATATCCCGTATCCCAATATACCCTAAACAAGCCTCATTTTTCATAAAATAAATACTTGGAACACATTGCTATATTTCGAAGGAAAACAATGAAATCATCGCTTCATTTCTTGATCTTATTTCTTGTTTTATCGCATTATAATTAACAATGACGAGATATGGAGTAAATGCAAATGAGACAAAGTCTCTACAAATACATGGTACTACTAGCAACGGAACAACGCTAATTATTGTTGTTTTTCATCTTGAAGTCGCCATGAGGCTCATTGTTGAAGGCCTCGTGGTGACTTCAAGATGAAGAACAACAATAAAAGCGTTGTTCTGTTGCTTGTTTTTTTATCATTTATTTGTAGAGAAGTTACCTCATGTGCATTTACTCCATATCCCTTCATTTACCATTCAACAACGAGCTTTACCCATACCTCATGGCAAGTTAAAGACCGGCCCCTATACCACCGGTTTGAGCGGAATTCTTTGCTAAATGTCGAGCAGCGCTACATTCTTGCATTTCTACCATTTGATCCATGGATGCGGGATCGTCAACAAGCATAACATTTATGGGCAAAGTGTTCTCACAATTGCTGTCATCCGATGTCCGACAAAAAGACTAATAGAAGACAAACTACACATTTAAACAACCACAGGGCATTCATTGAGTCAATAGTTGGAAAACTTGGCATAATAAAATCACGAGACAAGGGCACAATAAACAGGTGGTCAGAATAACAAATTTAGATTACAAAAAATAAAAAGCCAAAACGTTAGATAGCGCATCCGTATGAAAGATTCTCTCAAGAACAAGGACACCATAAGGGACCGACCATTTAACCTAAAGGGGGGTTATGTTTTTTTCTCTGGACAGAAAATTTTTTTCAACAAAATATTATTTTTCAAAATTAAAATTTTTTTTTGGAGCAGAAAGCCTCCTTCAGAATTTTTTATTTATCATTTTGGCAGCCAAAATTTTTTTTTCAAATAAAATCAGCTCCAAAATATTTTTTAAGAAAAAAAAAACATAGCCCCCCCCCCTTTTCAAGTTAACGTGGTCGGTCCCTAACTGAAATGTATACGGAACGTACATTTCTCTCACGCCGAATCTGTTTACGGACTCCACACTACAGGTTAGACAAACTCCAGTCTAAAATTAACAATGAAGGGATGCAAATGAGACAGTCTCTACAAATACAAATACCGTGATATACAAATACAAATGCAAATACAAATACCCGTGGAATGGTAATACTAAGCAATGGAACGACGCTGTTCTTGTTGCTCTTCATCTTGAAGTCACCATGAGGCCTTCAACAATGAGCTCATTACTCATAGCAAGTTCAAGACGAGCCGCTAGCACCGGTTAAACATGATAAAATTCATAAACACGAATTTTGTCAAAAAAATAATCAACGAAACGATTTCAGCGATTTGCATCCAAAACTACATTTAGGTTTCAGTGACAGTTGATTTTCGGGTCCTCATTTGACTTCTTCTTGAGACATTTTTTCCTCAAAATTTAGAATATTTTTTTTTGTCAAAATGATTGAATATACTCTATAAGACTCGCAGTTTTTTTTTTAAATTGTTTTTGCAGAATAGATACGGTTGGATTCAGCAAGTTTTGTTTGTTTATGTACATATTAGAACCATACTCTTGACGACATATGAAGGACATTAGCAATGCACTAAATATAAAATTTGAACTCCCAAGCTATAACTTACCTCGTTGCTTAGGGGTTGACATACACATATGTGCAGTACATGGTCCAAGAATGCAGAATAACAGAATCAATATGTACATTTCTGACCAGTCTGACTTACTTCAGTCCTTAACCAGGTTAAAAGTGTCAACAGATCTTGATATATAGATTAAGTGGATGTAATTACACAACCTCAGCAAAGATAAGATAAGAAGTCAAATTACAAAACGATTCTTTAGATTTTTTTTTTAAATCAGGGTGGGTAGGAGGGGTATGATATCGGAATCCTGTACATACAACCTTCAAACTCCGAATTCCAATGAAAAAAACGAGAGTAGAATACCGAATGCACAGAGGAGTGGTATATACAAAAAAAAATGAAGTCCAAAACGAGAACACAGAAAAACAATGACGTTAGACAGCTACAATACACAGAAATAAAAATACAGCATTAAAAAACAAGGCACTCACAGTGTGAACTCCAATGAAACTGAGAATGACATCAGTTTCTCCGGAAGGGTAAGTATGTCCTGCCTTGTCAACAGCATCCCTAACACTGTCAGTGGGGCTTATATAATTAAAGGTCAATTTAGTAGCTGAATGGTTATTGTAAAATTCTAACCCTAAGACAAAACCAATCAAGGTACGCGTTGTTGGCCATGAGCTGAAATCACTTTCCGTCCTTTTATATCCCCTGTTCAAAATATCATGAAAAAAAAATTTGAACACGAATATAACCTGCACGCATAATTAAGACCATTTAAGTCCATAAAAAAATTGAATTTCGGTATGAAATTTTTTGAAAAATGGAGGTCATAAAATTTAATATATATCTAATAATTGCCAATGTGATAACGATTAAGGATATGTTAGCAAGTCAAAATGTAGCACCAACTTGAAAAGGGTGATTAAATATCGTTTCATTATATCATTATATCCTTATATAAAAGTTATTATCTTTTAGAAAGTATGGTTTTGAACACTTAAGTACGGAAGCGTATAGTAGACTCGCCTTGTCTTATAAGAACACCTTATAACGCACTAATTCTTNTTATTTATGACAAGTTTTTGCTTTATTAAGACATTTCTCGTATTAATTCAAAACGTTTTATTTTTAATTAAAATAACATTGTATTAACTTACTGCATGAAAACAAATAGAAGAGTTTAGGATGTATTAAGTTAAAACATGTTGTGATATACAAGGCAACAACATTTTTTATTTAATGTCTTGTCTTGCTTTTTAAAACGATAAGCGTTCTTAGTTAACTCGTTTTAATTAGGTGATAACACAAAAAATTACAAATATTTTGTATCAATAAGGTTTTATCATTTCACCATAAGAAACCGAAAATATGTCTCTGCTAAAGAAAAATAATGATCATCTTGTAATTTTTATTAGATATTTTTCACTTCAAATGGTATTTTAAAGAATATTATATGTTATTCGGGAATCTTCACAGGGGATACGGGTTCATATTCCCTGTCTGTGTTTTATATCCCCTGAGCCATCAGGCGAAGGGGATATAGGGCACAGACAGGGAATATGAACCCGTATCCCCTGTGAAGCCCGAATAACTTTTATATTCTGCTAGAAGTGCTATGATTTTTCTATTAAAAGCGTTTAAAAATTGTGATTTTGCTACCACGGGGATACGGCCTCATATCCCCTGTCAAGGTAACCAATCAAATTGCAGGATTTACCTGGATATTTCACTTCAGCAGAATATAAAACTGATCTTTTTATGTGTGGAATATCATGTTCAAAATTACATACAAACTGTTACTGTATGTGTTTTAATTAATAAAGCTACATTTTTTATAATTGATTTTGATCTTTTCAATTGGTCATTATAAGTGCTGGATAACAGAATATTGAAAAATCGGAACTGTCTGATTTTAGAAACAACGGCAGTAGAATACCGAAGGAACAAAGGGGTGAAATTCACAAAAATCGAAGTCCAAAGACAGGGCAAAAACGAGAACACAGAAAACAATTGTTAGAATTGAATATATTTTTCTCGATTAGATGACCTATATATGTCTGTGTTGCAAATATTGGCCAAATACTAAATAGATATGTACAAAAATATAATTATCTTGTTTTTGAAAGAAAATAAGAGTGATTTTAACTTTTCAGTCCATAAGAAACACCAAACATAGCACTTCTCATATTTACTAGGTATTTAGCAATATTTGTCTACAAATTGGTGTCAGCATTTCAATTTTTAAGGCACCCTACTCAATACAGTCTTTTAATTAACAAATCTTTATGGGATAATAAACAGGCATTTAACGGTAAATTCGTAGGGAGACATCGCACTGTATGGTTTCAGTTGTATGGACTTCCAAAGGTACCCCCATTCACAACCTCTGAACCTCTAAAATCTGTAAAATCAAAATTTCAAATAAAAGGTGCACATTAAAACCATACGAACAATATATCCTTAAAGTTTTGTCGGACTCTGAAAAACAGTTCAAAGCAGTTGCTGATTTACAAACTGAAAGATGATACAGGATGACACAAAATACAGTGCAGTACAAAATAGTTGAACTGCGGTGGAACAAACTTCAAGGGACTGATGAAAACAGTTCGAACTAGAGGGTGTTCGAGATATCCAGGTCGAATTATATTTAAACTTGAACAAAGGGACAACAAAATAGGTTTAAGACATCCATTGTGTTCAAGTTGTTGCAGTTTTAGCCACGGGGGTTCAACTGTGGTTTAATTCTGTGTGTCCTAGCTTGAGTTCTACGCTAACAGCAGTCTACACAAACACCTTCCTAATCTGAATATGTCTGATCTGGTTCAATGTAGCAAGTTTGACTAAATGTTAACAACTGAACATTAGGAGAGGAATACTGTTAGACAGAAGTCTCCATAAAGCTATATATTGAAATTTCAAAAAATCAGAAAAGACTAACCCCATATATCTGTACCCAGCCCGTGATATCCAGTGGTATTTAAACAAAACAATGTGAACTCTCGTTTAGAAGAGATAAAAAAAGTCCATTGCATTTCTGTTGTCAGGTACTTTAGATGGTTACTTATAATATGAAATATTCTACTTTTTCAAGTGCATGTGACAGACTTCGGTATAGACATATGACAAAAAGTGTTTGATAGAAGGTACTTTGCATATTTCAGAAGAAAAATGATAATTTCGATCATTTGCCTCTAATAGAAACTTTTGGATGGCAATGTTTTTTATGCCTTGATCTTAAGCAGAAAATAGATGACTTTACTTTAAATAATCATCTTTTGATGTGCCAATTTTCGGCAGGGTGCATGCAGCGGTTCAGATACAATGAATTAAACAAAATAGCCAATTTCGCAGTGTAACTTTCCATAATTGTTTACAAAGTCGATTACTACTCACTTAAAGCAAGTGGTTTCTTTGAATGTTCTTTCAATGAAGACACGCCTCTTTTCCTGATCGATAAGTAGACTTTACAATTGAACCAATGAAATCTTGTGATGATGATTACCGAGAACATGGGTATAAAAGATTTTGCTTAGCAACATCGAAAGTGTTGGATGACGTCGTTGCTTACGCCACAATCATCACTAAATTGGTCTATAAATAAAGAATCTTAAAAACCTATCTTTACATACAATTTTGTCAGGGTACGTGCATTTTAACGCAATTGATTTTGACCAGTCTGTCCACTGAATATTTTTATCACGACAGTGAATTATTGAAGAAATTCATGTATCACCCCTTGTTGTGGGCAAGTTTAATCCTTTTTTCCACACAAAACAAAGGTCTGGAAATGAGAAATATTGGTCAGTTGTCTCCCTGTACCAAGTTAGTTATATATAGTTAAAAGGGAGATCATTTTAATTTAAATATCAAAAGAATGTATTTATATGCTAATTAAAATTATCTCTACTTTGAACCATACAAAACTAACTTGGTAAAGGGAGATAACCGACCGATGTTTCTCAATGAATGACGTTTTCACTAAATATTGTATTCATCTGTTTCTTTTTTTAATCTTAATATTTTGTCGGTTGTTCATATTACTTTCTGTTCAAGACGAATATGCTGCAATGTTTAACGAAGCGTATAAATGAGGGACTATTCCAAGCATCAACAACACAACCACAGAAGGTGATGTGGTGACTAAAACCAGTTAGGCATGACTACTATTCAGGTTTTATCCCTGTGGTGACCGAAACCAGTTAGGCATGACTAAACTCCATGTTCTATCTCTGTGGTGACTGAAACCAGTTAGGCATGACTAATTTCCATGTTCTATCCCTGTGGTGACTGAAACCAGTTAGGCATGACTAACATCCAGGTTTTATCCCTGTGGTGACTGAAACCAGTTAGGCATGACTAATTCCCAGGTTCTATTCCTGTGGTGACTGAAACCAGTTAGGCACGACTTACTTCCAGGTTCTATCCCTGTGGTTACTGAAACCAGTTAGGCATGAGTAATTCCCATGTTATATCCCTGTGGTAACTGAAACCAGTTGGGCATGAGTAACGTCCAGGTTCTATCTCTGTGGTGACTGAAACTAGATAGGCACGAGTAACGTCCAGGCTCTATTCCTGTGGTAACTGAAACCAGTTTGGCAAGAGTTACTTCCAGGTTCTATCCCTGTGGTGACTGAAACCAGTTGTGCATGAGTAACGTCCAGGCTCTATACCTGTGGTAACTGAAACCAGATAGGCATGGGTAATTTCCAGGTTCTCTCCCTCAGTGTTGTGAATGAAACCAGTTAGGCATGAGTAACGTTCATGCCCTATCCCGTCGTGACTAAAACCAGTTAGGCACGAGTAATATCCAGGTTCTATCCCTGTGGTGACTGAAACCGGTTTGGCCTGACTAATTTCCATGTTCTATCCCTGTGGTGACTGAAACCAGTTAGGCATGAGTAATATCCAGGTTCTATCCCTGTGGTGACTGGTATGAGTTAGGCATAATTACTTCTAGGTTCTATCCCTAAAGGGATAGCAGAATTTATTCTTTTATGATATCAACTTATTAAGTGTCTATGAAAATTTCAACATATAAAAATATTTTCACATTAAGTAGAAACATCCAAGATAATTTTAGTAAGGGAGCAACCATTTGATTTTTATGGGGGGGGGGGG